>QVRM01000569.1:72500-86020 GCA_003439945.1 Dermanyssus gallinae | reverse complement strand
CGTCGAATAAACACGACCGTCTAAAAACATAATCGACGACTTTGTATATTACCCGACAGCAGCCCAGATCACCAATGAACCGCCACAGAAATAACCGCTGGTTTTGTTACGTGCACAACACGTTAAACACCGGGTTTTCACCCCGGCAATGGCCAGTTTGCTGCCTATGTTGACACACTGTTGCGATACACGGTTCCACAAAACGCGTAATTTCGACGATTTTGATGGCAGCAGTGTGCTGGTGGGCTGCACTGGGTCGACACCTTGCTGGCACGATGGTCTGTGCACTTTTCCGGTTAAGTTAGGCGATATTGTTAGCGATCAATACCGATTGACCGAGAGCGAGCGAAGATGCGACCGTCCGCTGTCCGCTGGCGCCCGGAGGCAGACTGGAAGAACGAATTTTGTTCTTCCGCATGAAAGTTCTTCCTTGCGAACACCGTGCAAATATTAGTTAGATCGGTCCAGTTTATCAAAGCTAAACTTTTTTCATCCAAAAAGAGCACTCTGTGTCACTCAGTGGTCCATTACATCGTATCGTGGGCACTCAGTGGTCCATGACATTTTATCGTGGGCGAAGCCAAGACGAGCTTTCATCGGTCAGCGGTCAATCGTTGTTTTTTTCTTGTGTGTTTTTTGCCAATGTGTCTTCCTAAGGAAGCTTTGCACATTTCGCACGTTCGTTTGCACTTTGGTCGCCGCCGCAATTGCCCTCGCCGAGGGCACAGAGTTCGACGCTGTCTTTAGAATTGCAGCTTGTTTCGTTCCGAAGTAGAATTTGGACGCCCGGAACTATTTTTTTATGGCGTATTTTTTACCTAAATTACAAAGTTAATTACTACTTGGGCACAACGCCCCAAGTGACGGGAAAATTTGCGATTAGAAAGGCTGATGTCCTTAGAGGCATTGATCTGGGCCTTTTCTTCACCCATGAGGCGCCAGCCTAAGCCTATAGTTTCAACAAAGAAAAAACTTCTGATAGAAGGTCTGTGATTGTTTCTGTCGAGCCGTTCGTTGGTACAATTTCAATCAACATTTGGTTCAACCCACAGCGCCAGTTCTGCTTGCCAAAAATGGCCCACTAAGCATACTGTTGCATTTATATGATGAGAGCCGTATCTGTAGCCGTCGTTGAGTACATTTGTTTGAAATCCATTCATTTGCGCGGGCAACCAGCGTCAGCGGCATTCAGTTCGTGAGTTCAAAAACTCAACGGACACTACTGTACGATCTCAGTCTTACGACAACCACTCCGCGATCGTCATCGCAGCAATAAAGACTACACAGTCGAGCCGTCAGAGAGACGGTAGCTAACCAGTAAGGCAAAGTGCTTGTGTCTTCTTCTCTTAGTGTAGAATAGTACGGTAATTCGGGGCAACAGTGACATAGACGAGAGCTTACGGTTGACAAGATAGTCAACACATACTTATTTAACAGCGTTCTTCAATTGAGAAATAACACTAACACCCATTAAAAGTTTGAGAATAGATTGAGGCTATATACGCCCCAATACCTCTAATCATTCGCTTTACGGGATGAAACTAAAAATGTACGCTTGCTATCCTGAGGGAAACTTCGTAAGGATCCAGCTACTAGATGGTTCGATTAGTCTTTCGCCACTATACCCAGATCAGATTATCGATTTGCACGTTAGAACAACTTCAGACATCCACCAGAGTTTCCTCTGGCTTCATCTTGAATAGGCATAGGTCACCATCTTTCGGGTCTCAAACATCACGCTTGTAGTCTACAAATGCCAGAAAGCATAAGTAGTTTATCGCTTAATCATGGATCAACCACAAATAACAATATGTTTGCATTTGAACTCCTTGGTCCGTGTGAGCACAACCGTCGTTCTCTGTTTATTCTGCTCAATCTACTCATTAAGACGCATCTTGCTATGCGGAAATTTTATGGTTTAAAGTAATCCGAGACCCCAAATGTCGATGGAAGTTTTCGTTGTTACTCTGTGAGTACGCAACGCTGTGATCTTTATACAATTGGTTATTTTGAATGCGTAAAAAACGGTATAATATATATAGATAGATAAATGTTTGATCAAATAGTTTCTGTTGAGTGCATCCAAAAAGGCATTTAACTAGAGCTTCATTTCAACAGGGCAACGTAAGCGGTTTAAGAAGACCAAACCTCTCGAACCTCCGGCGGGCATACGTACTAGCTGGAGCTGACACTAAAACAATCGTAACATCGATGTTGACGTCAAGCTAATCGTGGAAAGAAGGAGGTCATGCCTAGACCGGATTATCAAAGGAAAAGGGGGTAAATGTTAGGTTAAGGGTTAATTGGTAGGTAACCCCATGTTATCGTAAAGTCCCACACTACCTACGCGCTTCTTCACGCCCGGACACTGACATTTGCGCTGGGTATGCATAAAGCATTTTTCCCGAACCTCAAAAGAAAAAGTGAGATGATTTGGTGATGTTCAGTATGAGCAGACACCACTTGCAACAAGCAATAGGCACAATGTCGAGGTACGTCAGCGAGGTTGGTCTTACCATAAACAACAGTAAAACTGAAGCACTTAAATTCCGCAGAGGAGGTCGCCTGGCTGCTAGCGACGAACTCCGCCTGGAGGGTGCGCCCGTCAAGTATAACGGGTGAGAAAGGCTCTGATTGCGTCAACAACAATCGAAGCGCCCTAGAAGCTCTTCATCGACACCACCCTGCGCCTTCTATTTAAAATCGCGCCAACGGCTACATACGGAGTGCAGTTGATATGGCGACACCTCAAGATGAACGACCTTGCAACGCTGGATAGAGTTAAGCCAGCGTTTTTAAAGCGAGTGCTGGTCCTGCACTCCTCCGCTCGCAACCGCCTGATTCATGTACTGACAGGGATCTCGCTATTCGTAGAAGACATACGGAAGATGTATGGGCTGCAGAGGACAGAGGCATACAAGGCGCTCATTCAGCTTCAGGAGGACAAACTTGCCGACATAGACCCTGATATCTTTATAACACCCGCAATGACGGACGACGCGTGGAAAGGGTCCGACCGACCGAATCGTCATGTGATAGTGCGTTTTTCGGTACACGGCTACCACCACCACTTATGCAGTGCAGAAGGCTTCCACGATCCCGGTGTTGACTGCAGATATAAATATTGTTATACCGAATGCTCTAGATACAACAATCTTGTTTGCACGAATATTGGTTCTCTTAATCAGCTGGCCCGTTTAATGTCATCAAAACTTTGTATTTGTTTATGTCAATATTTTATACAATTATTGTAACTGTATTTGCGAGCTCCTGACGCCGAGCCAAATCGTTCATTTTTGCTCATTGTTTCTTGTTTGCCGCGTCAGTGTGACTGCTCTCCTTCATTAGCTAGCTTAGGAAACTAAAATCATACCATTAGTATGCCGGTAATGTAGGTTAGAGAATAACCAGTGGGTAGTGGTCGGAGTGGACCAGCGTAGTGGTCGGAGTGACTTGTGGTCACTGTTCGAGTTGAGCAGGAGTCACGTCTGCCCACCCCCTCCCTTTGCTACTGCATTCCCTCCCACCACCTCACTCCTCCCTGAGAGAAGGTGGAGGGAGCGCTGTTGCTAGGACGAAGACGAGTACGATCCAGAAGTGATATCGTACTAGACAACGATGAACTAACTCACAGATAGATACGCAATAGATAAATGGATTCCGTCAAAGAGAGTCGGTCATAACAGCATGCACGAAGTTATTATCCGAAGTGAAAAGAAGCCTGGAACTTCATAAGTCAAATGGAAGGTTTCTATATGCCCTATTTGTCGATCTGAAGACACTAACCCTAATCGCCAGCATTCTTCAAGCCAACCCGATAATCCTTGACGATTCGATCTGCGAGCATGAGCCCGTTATCCAGACCACAGGTTATGCTTAAGGTGATAACCTTCCTCTGTTTTTTTGTCTACCCTTCTCAGCGATCTGCTGCCAATAATTCACAAAGAACACGATACGGTCGGCATCATACTATATGCTGACGATATCGTCATGTGCAGTCGTGACAAGTTGGAGTTGCAGCGAAGCATACGCACCCTAGAGGGGTACCCTGCGAGAACAACGGCCTTAAGATTAACGCCGAGAAAACAAAAGCTATCAAATTTAGTCTTGGGGCTAGACCGCTTGCTCGGTCCGATCGCTTGAAACTCAGTACTGGTGCAGTCGAGTTCGTTAACACCTTCTGTTACCTTGGGGTTAACTATTCGATAAAGTGCACTGACCACACTAAAAGCACTTTTTGACCTGAAAGTTGCTTCGATGACGGCCTACGGCATCCAGGCCATATGGGAACACCTCAGCCTGTCGCAGCTAGAAAAACTAGATAAGGTTAAGCCTACGTTTTTCAAGCTAGCCATTGGGTTGCCGAATGCGAAATGCGAAAAACCGTCTAGTTTACCTTATGACTTCTACTCAACCACTTGTAGAAGATCTAATAACTAAATTCCGTCTCTCAGAAACCGCTGCTCTTATTTAGTTTAGAGAAAACTTTATGAAGAAAGTTTGACCAGTTATCGGAAGCTTCTTTAATTTGCCAGCAATGGTCACACAGAACTGGCAGAGACCACTACAACCCAACCGACATCTCGTGACCCGTTATTCACTTCACGGGTTTCACCATAAACTCTGCCATCGAAGAGGCTTCCACGATCCTGATGTCGGCTGTTTGTGCCGTTTATGTAACCAGCCGTGCCCTATCTACCATCTCGATACCTGTCAGAGAGCTATTTCTCTTACGCAGTTAGCTCGATGATATTTTATTACTTATCTATAAACGTGTGTTTTATTACAATGATCTATATATATATATATATATATATACATACATAAATTGTTTTTGAGACAAATGGCGATAATATTTCTGGTAAGAGTGTTGCCGAAACAAGGTGGTCCGGATCTGTCCTGAAATTCCGACATCTTCCTTGTCGTAAGTTTGACCCCGGCTGCCTGCCCGACTCGGTAGATACCAACAATATATTGCTTTTTGGGTCCAGTTGTTTCTAAAAAATACAGGTTGATTGTTTTTTTTTTGTTTTTTTTTTTGTATTTATATCCGCGGGTGGGACGGCCGTGACTCTAATACGGAGAGGGTCGCGGGTTGAATTCCGTCGCGACATCTTATTCGGAAGCAATCCCTTTTAAGATGTGTAGCCTTAGCTTAATGTAATCAATGGTGACGCTTTCTTCGTTCGTCGTCAAGCAAGCGAGTGAGCTTCTGTTACCCAGACCGGGCATTGAAAGCAGAGGGATTCTGTTTGGTCCCTGCGGGCAACCGAACCTTTTCATCTTTTGCACAGGCTCTGGTAGACCACGAACGTGATCTCTGCTGCCTTAACTACTCCCATAATAATACACACCGCATCATTCATACGATCGACATTGTTCCTTTGACGGGTCTCATCAACCTGTCGACTTGCCGCTACGGTGACACAGTTCGGTTTACCTGGCCAATAATCAACTAAGCTAATTTTGACTTGCAAAGGAAAAGACGCTTTCCTGCGGCGACTATAATAACTTGGAAGTTTCAAAACTCAGTACCAGCACGATTGCTAAACAACAAGTCCATTGTGCTATCCGTTAAAGCTTATATACGTTATCGCCATCACGAGCGTTGGCACAGGGCAGAGCCAGCTCTCCCAGCACTGGACAAGCACGTCTTTCAAATCGTTCGAACCAACATCAATTTAGCAATTAAAATCACCTTCTATGATAACTGGCTATGTAAGAACTGATCACTTTTAACTATGTCGGTTACTTACAGTAAGATTTCTCTGTAGAGAAAGACCAACACGGTATTCGTCCTGCCACAGACATGGCATGCATGGGTATTAAATTCGACCCATTAGTGCCTGAAGCACGATATATAAACAACGTCAACGTCTCTTTCTTCCCTCAGGCTTAAGCATCATTGGAGAAAATGATAAATATGAATTTAAACCTGCATCATCCAAAACGAATATATATATATATATATATATATATATATATATATATATATATATATATATATATTATTAGTTTTGGTTGATGCATTCATAAGCACAATGTTTGCCTATGTATCGCTATATCAACCCAGTATAGGCAACTTACTGCAAAGTGGGCACAGGGTTTATCCACTAAATAGGTAATCATAAAAACGACTAACTAACACCTCACACATCGTGGCGGTTCTGCTTTAATAAACTTAAAGCTATAGCTTGATGGAATCTATATATATATATATAAATATATTTAAAATCTAAATAACTTGATTTGGCAGACTATTTACAATATCTCTGCTGGTGCATTTTTTTGATTGACAAACTAAAGCATTGAATAACTGAGCCATGAGGTCTTTAAGCATAACGAATTGTTGTGGCAACGGGTTCATCCGTTTCGACGACTCAGCGTCGAGACACTGTGCTCTCTAGGTGCGGTTATAGCCGATCGTCAGGCGTGTGTCCCTGCATAGTAGACAGCAAAGGTGATTTTATCTCGCCTTGATACTTTGCGTTTTGAAAACGAAATAAAGAAATTGAGACACCACCGGGCTAATTGCGGAGCTTTAAGACCGTTGAGAAATAAATTTCGTTTATTGGAACTCGTAGCAGCATCGTTAGTGAGGTCTTCAATATCAACCACCTAGAAGGCAGCTGCTGGAAAAAGCAGAATCTTGACAGCACGCTCATCATCGATTTGGCCTAATACATTGCTTGCTCGGCTGTATACCAGATCAAACATTATTCTATATATATATATATATATATATATATATACATTAAGCGAAAGTAACGTTTCAGTAAGTGAACGAATCATGGTGGCGTAGAATGCTGTCCAATACATATGGCATGTAGCAAGGCGCGCCGCGGTGGATGACACGACAGGTTTATGCATGCCCGCATGGCATTTTTTCATGCGGCCTACCTTGTGTGCGGAACTCCAATGAGACTCGCTAGTCTAATCTAGTATTACACCGAGGTATATCTCACTGTTGCCAATACAGCATCCAGTCAGACAGTCCCGCCTGACATACGTTTAACGGACAACTACAGTTCACAACCATTTAGACCATAATGGCTTGTGTCGTTAGATGTATTCATGTCAGACTCCTGAAGCCAGGCCTGAATGTACGCCACAGCTTGGTTGGACACGAACCCTAGCCTATTAGGATCTCGGACTACACGCCTATGAGCGTCCTATATACTTCCACAGACAGATTACAGATGCATCCTCCATCGCATTTCAGTTTAGACATATTTTGCACTCACAGTAATAGCACATAAGATATCTCGACGTGGTCTAGGAATCGAGTGCGCTAATTATGCTTGTAACCCTCTGCCGGGGTGTTTGGGTTCGATGCCTGCTGTTGATCAAGTTTCCTTTGAACGATGCTCATCAAGAATAGATGCTCAACCACAATACACCGCTGAGAGTCAGCGGCTACGCTGTCACAAAGACGGTTAAAGAAACCCTAAGTATCTTGCCCTGTCCAGACTCTCGAGGCATTGAAGATATGCCCCACGGCGATTTCCTGCCCGTAGGAGACGGACAAAATTGTAGAAAAATAGTGAAAAATTATTTACAAAAATTAAGAGACAATTACTTGGCTTTAAATTACGACTAGAGTGGTAGAGCGATACGTCCTCATTTTAGTCATAGGGTTCCAAATTCCTATTTTTAGGGAGCAGAGTAACCAAGCCTAGCAGGCGACATCCGCGACAAGCTAAAACGATGAGTTCGAGTTCCAGAGTGTCCAACACTCCACGATGTCTGCGTGCAAAAAGAGCAGAACGATATTCAGCATTAATACCTGAATTGAGTTAATTGAATCAACTTCAAGTCGCATGGCGACACATATTCGAATAGAGGGGGATGCATGTTGTTAAATAATATGACATGTTTCCCTTAAAATAAACTCTTAGCCTAATAATCAATAATCATACAACGAAACTTGTTTTCATTGTGCTGTAGCTGTTGTTGACACATATTTTCTCAATGAAAAAGTGGTGTTGTGCTTAGAGTTGATTTAATTTTATTTAATTGATGTACTCATGCTTAATTTAGCACGACTGTTGTGGGTATATACCTAAAGACAGATACGATGGGTGATGCAATTGTTTTGTATTGAAGTACATTTCTCAACGAACGCAGCTGCAGATATGTGAATCACTAATGTTAATGAGACGCATGAGACGCATTGGGTTCGATCTATCCACATTTTTAACAGCTGATATTTTTGTTTCCCGTTCTGGGGTCTCTAACCCATGCTCACACGATTCGTAACCCAGACGCACGCCCAGATTTGAATTTCGTATATATTGCTTATTTCTGCTAGTCGCCACAGTGTTCGAGTCAACAGATGAATGACCCAGCTTAACCAATGAAGCTGCTTCTAAGCTCCGACCGGAGGCGATGTTATTGTTGTTGTTGTTGTTGCGGCTGCTGTCGTTATAGTAAGGTTCCTAGCTCGGCCAATCGTCCATTATCTCTACAAGTTCTCGTCGGGGCCTTTAGTATGAATATTTAGGAGTGTATAATTTCGTTAAGCGTTCGGCATTTGATTGTACTCGTCTGTTACGGCTATTTCTTCGACGCCCTCTAGAGGCTCTCCTTTCACTTCCGCTTCATGTATCTCCATGATTGCCAGCCACCCCTGAGGTGATTTGAATTCGTGACACAGGTTAACTCGACATGCTCGTGCCTCGCGAGGCCGGCAAGTGTGTGCACTCGCGCCTGTGTGCCTATGCGAACGTAACTGAGACCCAAATCTGATAAGCACCCTCAGAAATGACGGTGCAGCGCATCAACCACCCTAACAGAAGGTGATGCCTCTTCATCTTCCTCTTTCACACTCCCTTTCACTTTTGTCCTTGATCTGGGCTGCCGAGGTGACGCCCTGTGCTCTATATGCTTATATTGCCTTCCATTCGTATAAGTTTCTATCGGAGGCAGGCAGAGCAATGGTCTTTAGTGCTTCGGGCAGCGAAACGCCCACGACTAAAGCTCAATCGGAATTCAACGGCCTTGTACGCCTTCTATTTCCTTCCTAACTGTGCGCTGCGCTGGTAGCAAGTCGCTAAAGCGTCAATTCCGTGTGTCGCCTGCACGCGTGATTTGAAAACACGCATAGATTAATCGAATAAGTTCAAGAAAACAACTTGCCACTTCCTCTTCTGAAGGTTGCTCCTTCTTAAGAAAAAAAACGAAATGTTGTGACAACAAAATGGTGGGGAATGAATATTATGCACTGTGTTGTTCCTATAGTACGTATGTAGTCTGTCTACACAGTTTCCTATTGGGTGTCTGATCTTCTAGTAAACGCAGACAGCTTAAACAATTTCTAAGAACCTGCGTCAACAAGACCGGGGTTTCGTAGCCTTTAAGAAGAGGTATGAGGGTTTCGTAGATTTAAATAACAAGGTAATTTTATCTTGATTTTGAAGACTAAGTATCATAGTTCGCGCTGTGTGCGTGATTGCGTTGAATTTGTCTTCGAAGTCTACACGGCTTGAGCCACAAGGAATTTTAGAGCTAACGTACTGCTAATTTTAAATGGATTTATAGTACGGATCCACACTCTTGTTAGGCAAGTTTCGCCATAGCAGCGGTGTGCCCCTGTCACGGTTATAGTCGAGCCCAGTGGCGCGGCATTCGCCGGCGCCTCGCAACCGGAGGAGACACATAGATGCGCGGGTTCGAGCCCTGCCGTTGCACATTGTATGTATGGGGATCCATCGAGAAAAAGGAATGCAAAAGGCAGTCCCGTGCACGTTAAATATTGGCTAAGGGTCAGCCCGAAAGGTTTAAAACCTGTCGCGGTTGGAGTGTGCTCATTCAATTTCTCATTTTTACCAGCATAATAAAGCGCACCTTGCATATGATTCCTAAGCCTAGAATTTACTTGGTGGCCTGTGGCCTAAGTTTTATTACGGCAAAAAAACATTAAAAGTAAAAACCCACTAAATACAAGTGTATCGATAACACTCGTGAACTTATTAAAATACTACTCAATAAAAACCCACACAAATGTTTGTGGGTCATAGCATAAAGTTATCATCCGTAACATACGATACGAGCATAGTCAAATATCTTTGTATGGGTAGTATTCAAAATTTGATACAACAGGTTCATTTTAAAACAATTGGAGTTCTAGATTTGACAAAAACATAATACTATTATTCCTTAAAACCGGTGGTGTAAACGTTTGCTGGATTTACATTGTTCACCAGCTCAGCCAATGGCGGCGGCCATGGAATTGACCTACAGACAACCAACTGTGTACGTGTCTCGAAAACTGGGCCTCGCCTACTATCTTCGTTTTTCAAAGTGTTCAGAGAAAGCTCTGAAGACCAAGTCACTTCCCGTACTGGTGGCTCCCAGGGACTCCATTACGATACGAGAAAAAATGTGTTTTCCAGCTTATTGGTATTTTTTCATTTTAAATTAGTAGTCCAATTGTTTGAATATATTTCTTTGTAGTCATAAGTTTGACAATGTAATGTTAAACAGTGTAGTTAAATTGCCTATATATGTTAACCTAATGGCGCTATCCATTCACAGTCGCAACATTCAGAACAGATGTATTACATAGCTATATCATTATGAGCATGATATGTCCGTATTTTATTGTGAATATAGATCAATCAGTTTAGCGTAATGGACTGCATTCGATACCGTGCAGCCGTCGCCTGACAGTAGAGACGTGACCAGGCAAACTTCATTTAAGGCCATTTGGAAGATTTTAGTTCCGCGTTAAAATTTCGTTGCATAAAAACCAATGCAGACGAGAAATATTGAAACCGCGCATACAACGTTCTGGCATACATTTAACTCAATAAATTGCCTAATGAAGAAGTCGCCGTAAAAATCGCTTGTTAGCACGAAGTAGCCCCCCTTGATTCAGTCGATCTCAATACGAGAGGAGTAAACGCCCTTCAATATACGTGTGTACTACAACGTCTGTTACACATAGTTATGCATCTTTGTATTTTGAAAAAAAAACTGCGCGTAATGCTAATTAGAAAGGGTGACTGCTGCTGTAGACAGTGATACATAACGCATTTTAACATGATAGATACACACATGTGCTCATTAGATTTTTATCATAATTTCCAAAAGTTACTTTTGCTATATAGGGGGCGCCATAACAGAGCTAAATACAAAACATGAATAAACGTGGACAGCACAAACTTTATCTGCTTGGTAGAAGATTATTGCAATATCTTTTCCTGCTCAATTTCGCTATTGTTTTCCTTTCATACACTTACAGCATTACGCGGTCTTGCAAATATTGCATGGTTATCGTATACGTCAACCCATTGTTGTAGTGAAAACCTGGCGCAGATTGCGCATGAAAAATTCGCAGATTTGTGGCGTCAGCGAATTAGATCGGTAGAATTCTAATTTTAGTAAAATTAGAATCCTACTGATCTTCTATTTTTTAGCCAAAAACCCTTCACCAGCTCTGACTGCTAAACAGGTTAACTTTTTTCGTAGGCTAACAACGTGGCAATTTCCAAATATAGTCAAAGTGCATGTGGATAAAAAAATATTAAAGTGGCAACTAAATTCAATATGAAGAAGACATTTTTACAGCTTTCACATGTAAGAGAACTGTTAATAAAACCAAGGTTACAATTGTACAAAATAAAAATGTATATTACGTGTTGTGATTTTCAAGTTTAGATATATGGTACAGCTTACATTTACCAAACTGTACAGATATAAACTAAATGGATCAAACAGTTCATTGCATTGTCTGTCTACAATTTCAAAAATCGAATGCTGACAACAGCGCCCGAGAGAGACGTCCTTAGAACAAAATAAAAGTAAGTATCAAGTGGATTGGGGTTGAATCGGGCTTGTAGCCGCTCGCCCAACTGTGACATGCCAGACCCTCCAGTGACACTGGAGCATAACGAGTGTCATGCTGTGTTACACTTGTTTTACGAAGGCTTAACGGCAATTTTCGAAATTAAAACAATGGAATATTATAGTGCCTACCTTATTCTTAATTGTAGTTTGTCGTTTGCGCTACAACTCCATATTGTCATAATCTTACAATGATACAACTATATCTATTCATATGCCTAGTAATCGATTCATTTAAAAAAACGTTTGATGGACAGCGATGATGAACCACGTTCTGGACAGGGATAACGTTCGGATGACAAAGCTGAACTACAAACTCGTGATGCTTGACCACAGATTAAGGCTGCGCAAAATAGCGGTGAAGACGGGCATTAGCTAAGGTGCATCACATCTAACATTGCATCAGCATTTGAGCTTGAAAAATGCAAGCAAAGTGGCTATCGCGCGAGCTAACAACTAAAACACGCGTGTCAATTTCGAAGAGCAATTTGGAACTTTTGAGACGAAATCCGCAGGGTTTCTTTTGGGCCGATTCGTAACCGCCGAAAGAACTTTGTCTATCTATTTCCTCACTCCAGAACGGGTAGAGGCCACCTGAGAATAGACCGCACGCGGCGAAAGGTCTTCCACTAGAGTAAAGAGGCACATCTCGACTCGAGCAGGCGTTGCCAACTGATTTCTGGTACAAGGTGTTCTACGAATTGAGAACTTTTTCGAAAAGAGCTGCAAAGGGGGCAACACTCGTGGACAAGCAGGAGGAATGCATCAAAGCATTATGGCCCGCGACGCAGAAGAAGACTGTGCCTTGGCCAAATTACACGATATAAAGACCCACATTTTCGAGCATGCTTTATAATCCTCGGACCTGGCCCGTGCGACTGTTATCTGTTTGACAACTTCGAGAAGAATCTCTCCGAAACTAGAGCAACGATGATATGATACGCGCCGCATACGAATGTGTTGGCTCTAATTACGTTTACTATTTTGCTCGTACCATAAGGGCTATGAAGGATCTGTTGGATTCGATACATTGAGCTTCAGGGAACTATACTGAACAATAAAAGTTACGTGGTCTGTCAATTGCTTGTGTTTCATGCTACGTACTCTTTGATCCACCTAGTATATACCTAGAATCGGTTAATATATATATATATATATATATATATATATATATACGTCAAAACTAACATTTCCGGCAACAATCTCGAGACCTGTGTCCATATATAACTAATGCAAAAATATTCGCAGCTTGATGACATTTAAGCACGATCGGAAACGACACTCTAAACACAAGCATTGACAATGTCGATAAATCCGGGTTTAGGACGCTCGTCTCTCAAGCTGAATGAAAACCCTCTTCCTCTGCGAAAGTATCGTGCTATGACAGCGGACGCTAGTCTGTAGACATTTCGCCACTCCCTCGTGTGCTCAAAATAGCAGTTAGGTGTAACGAGCGTAACGGCTTCCATCGGTGGACCTGAAATTTTCTACAGAGGGTGTGTACAAGCGAAGCGTAAATTTGTGTATATATGTATATATATATATATATATATATATATATATATATATATATATATATATATATATATATATATTATAAATATATATATATATATATATATATATATAGATATATATTTATATATATATATCTATATATGTATAGATATATA
>QVRM01000569.1:0-70000 GCA_003439945.1 Dermanyssus gallinae | reverse complement strand
TAACTAATGGTAATATAAGCTGTGCGTCGGAATATCGACGTCCTCGAATCCTCGAATAGTGGCATCACGACGAGGTAACTGTAATCACATAGCGATTATAGCCATTCGTGCACTTCCTATTAATTATCTACTAGTACTAGCAGCAGCCGCAACAGTAGAAAGACAAGCGGTATGTTATGCTGTGCCCGCAGCGAGAGGGGACTTCTTTTGAAGGCCCTATCTTGGATGATTTTGTGGAGCATAGTAGATCAAATTCGTTGTATGATACATTTGAGTGAGGAAAAGGAACTAAGCTATACAGTGATTTCGAGTTTCGTTGTAATCCTTTCCGACCTGCAACTGAAAATGATACAAATTTGTATGTATGTATGTATGTATATATATATATATATATATATATACGTTTAGGTACCAGCTTGTTTCAACGCGGTTTGAAGAATCCACGTTCTGCATTTGCTAGTAGGTTGCAGACCGGCAGTAAACAAAAAAACAAGTAAGTTCATTTACTTTAGGATCATTCCGGCAGTTTTTTTTTAATAGAGTGATAGAAAGGTGACCCAGACCTCGGCAGAGCTAGCGCAGTTAGATGTGTACAAGAAGCCTTGGGATGGAATAGCATCCTCTTGTCGCACGTATACAGAAGGTATATTGTGCATGGCTACCATCACTTGGTGTGTTCGACCCAAGGATTTCAAAAGCTTGGCGATCGATACGGTAGCCGGTTCTGATCGCAAACGTACGCTAAATATCACGCCGTGATCTGCCAGACGCATCAGCGATCGCTGAACTTTTTAGCGCCGCTAAAGTGCAATTTTATATAATAACTATATCATATTTACAGTTATATACCATCTTGAATTGCAGACTTATTGCGAAAAAAAAACACTTATCGTGTATTGGCTGTGTAAAAGCAATGTATTAAGCACGTCATCACGCCCGTTATGATAGTGACAAATGGATGTAAGTAGTATAACAGGGGTAAGACGGGTGTAAGTAAGTATGACTGGGCATTTAAAAGGTACACATATACAATCATTCAAAATAAATTGAAGCTGTGCTCCTCAATTGGAGATACCTAAATAAACTTTTCGGGCTGACCCTCAGCCAAGATTTAACGTCCACGGGACTGCTCTTCGCATTGCTTCATAGACGGAGTCCCATAAATACAAATGTGCAACGTTGGGACGGGAACCCGCTCACCTATGTGTCTCCTCCAGTTGCGAGACGCAGGCGAATGGACTACGTCACCGGGCTCCACCATTAAAGATTACAGTACAATGCGAAATAAAACATATTTCGCATCGCACATAATATGTTATGTTTTCCAGTGACCACATTAGCCTTTCGACAACGCTTTGACTTCAAAGCGTTGTCGTTGTATCGCGTTGTATCGCTTTACTCTGTAGCTTTCGTTCTAGCATATAAGGACCAAGCAAAACGGTTTAGTGACAACTGTGTTGTGTTCTATTTAGGAGACTGTTGGTTTGCATTCATAACCTCTCATCAACCAGTTGTTCTTATTTTCCAACGTCACTAGAACACGTGCGAGACTGACTTTCTATCGGTAATCACAACATTCAATTAAATAAAATTTGTTGTGAAATGAAGGGTGTAAGAACTTACAACGAAAAAAGAGTTAACAGCGTTAGTATCAACAGCAACAACAGATCGGTACAATACAAGGTTGGAATGAATAGGCTTTCTTACAATTATAGATATACTCACCACAACTACATGCATTTGAAAGCTCTTAAGCTCATTGGGCACTAGTACACTTGGGTGGCGAATTGTAAAATGTCGGAGATAGGCTACCCGCCAAAAATATACGAAAATAAATCAAACGATTTTTTTACACCGGTACGGAGAGCCCCATTTGATAACCCATAGGCCGATACGCTAAAGTTATTGGACATCTAACACCTAACAAACACGAACAAACAAACAAACAAACAATCACGCCCAAAGGTACTACACATGCCGCGTTTTACTCCCAATGCAGGTTATGTTTTAAATAGTTGACTATAGATCGCGAGAAATCGAAACATACGCAATGCGTGACTGCATGTTGGGCACAGACGATAGCCCAATCTTGTACAACCTCTGACAACTGTGTACAAGTATAACACACTTTGTAAAGCCCTGTTGTTGCTTACGATAAAAGTCGAGCCGTGTTAGCAGGAGCCGCTAATAATGTAGAAGGTCAATGACTCAATGCTCAAATGCGTAGGGTGCAGTATAGCTGTATTTGGCAGGACACTATTCGAAGTGATGAAGCAAGGTCAGATGTAACCTCATGTGATCGCTTGTGTGTGGGCGTCATGAAGCACTTCTATATATATATATATATATATATATATATATATATATATATATATATATAGATATATATTATATATATATATATATATATATATATATATATATATATATATTTATTTATTTATTTATGTATATATATATGTATATTTATATATATATATATATATATTTATATATATATATATATATATATATACACTTGTGCGCAGTGTGCATGCCGCCGTATATAGTCTATACGCCGGCTGCGTGCGCGTGCCGCTGGCTGGTGATATAGCGTGGTGGTTATAGCTGATCGCTGTACTATTATTATTATTACACCGTTCTGGGAGGCGCTAGCTTCTAGGCAGGCTAGACTCGTGAGGAGTAGAAAGATGCTTTGTATAATTCTATAATACGTTGTCGCTGAAGTCGAGGAATGTCTGGCATTCAGCCCTTCGGCCTTTCGTCCACTCGTCCGACTCGTATACCATTCGACTAGTGGTTCAGCCGGTTGCGTCGTCCTCAGACGAAGAATCCACAACACTTCGTTAGCGCTCAGCTTTGTCGTCGGCGGCGGTCAACTCCGAAGTCCGTTAGCCGGTTAGTCAGCTTTGTGTTTGCAACGTCACCTCCCCCCGCTCCCCCGCCCCCCCCCCCCGCCACACGACGAGCCCACCGCCGTCCTACATACAGTTATGCCCCTTGGTGACGCGACCTTTAATTTATCTATCTTCTCTCTCTCCGTGTGTATATATATATATATAGTCCCCCTTGACTGAACCGACAACCAACATAGGAGAGCATAGGACACTCATACACTCGGAATAAAGCATGCAAGAAATGCTTAGAAACCAGGACTTTTTGAACCTAATTTGTCGGGATTCAACGAGAAGCCAATCGAGTTGTTGCAATTGGTGTTAATGACACCATGGTAAAATGGAAACGTTCTGAGCATTGGTTGATAGAACACACACATATATAGGGGGTATATATACAGGGTGTTGCAGGAATATTTCAAGCCCGATATACAGAATTGTAGAGCTCGTTAAAGCAAATATTTTTTCCAATGAAACATGGTCTCTGAGAAGTCTTGTTTCGGAGTGAGAGTGAAATTACTACAATTTGTGACACTGGTGTTTTTGCCCGACATAGGAGCACAAAATGTGCTGTTGCGAGACAACCAGTCTTCCTAGACAGAAACTAAGCACACCATCGTGTTCGTGATAAAAATCTGCTCCATCTGAAGAATATGCAAGGCCGGTAAGAAGACGCGACATGGTCGCTTAGAAAAGAACTCGCCAAAAATAAAGTTCTTTATTAGCGTTCACGCTGAATACTTTAGAATCATAACCCTATAACCATTCACCGCGCTCAAAACGGACACATTCAGCCAATGCGCAATTCATGGCGATCATTTTGGTGCCAAACATATGTCCATGCGAGCTGTGGTTGCGGAGTAATTACGATTTTTCGGAGGGCATGTCCAGATTAAGTGCATGTAAAATGACTGTGTGGCGACGTTCACTACCGCCGATGTGTCGCGCGACAGCCGCAACGCGTCATTTTTCATGCACTTAATCTGGACATGCCCTCCGAAAAATCGTAATTACTCCGCAACCACAGCTCGCATTGCCATAAGTTTGGTACCAAAATGATCGCCATGAATTGCGCATTGGCAGAATATGTCCGTTTTGAGCGCTGTGAGTGGTTGTAGGGTTATGATTCTAAAGTATTTGGCGTGAACGCTAATAAAGAACTTTATTTTTGGCGAATTCACTTTTAAGCGACCATGTCGCGTTTTCTGACCGGCCTTGCATATTCTTCAGATGGAGCAGAATTTTATCACGAACACGATGGTGTGCTTAGTTTCTGTCTAGGAAGACTGGTTGGCTCGCAACAGCACATTTTGTGCTCCTATGTCGGGCAAAAACACTAGTGTCACAAATTGTAGTAATTTCGCTCTCACTCCGAAACAAGACTTCTCAGAGACCATGTTCCATTGGAAAAAATATTTGCTTTAACGAGCTCTACAATTCTGTATATCGCGCTTCAAATATTCCTGCAACACCCTGTTTATATATATAAATACAGTCCCTGAAAAATATATAGGGCCACCCATTTTTGCCACATTTCACGCATTTATTATAACCAATCGTGTAAAGATCACAGTGATACAGTTCACAGAGTACCAGTCAACCAAGACACATGTCTTAACGAGTTAATTAAGCAGAATTACGACGTTTTGGGCTCATTTCACGGCTCGACAAAAACAAAGGCAGGCCTCCAGAAGTTTTTCTTTGTTGAAACGAAAGGCTTAGGCTGGCGTCTCATATGTGACTAAAAGGCCAAGGCTTATAGAAACATCAGCCTCTCCTATCGCGAAACTTCCCGTCAATTGGGGCGTTGTCCCCAAGTAGTGAATAACTTTGATAATTTAGTAAAAATTACGCCATAACAAAAAGAGTTCCGCGCGTCCAAATGCCATTTCGGAACGAAGCACGCTGCAGTTCTGAGGAAAGCGTCGGGAGCCACCGAAGCCGCCGCCGCCGCAACGAAGCACCGCCAGCACAGACCGGCGCGTGGCAAGATGCCCAATTCTCGGTTCGACTTCTCCCCCTCTCTCTCTCTCTCCCTCCCCTTCCTTTCTCTCTTTTCTCCCGCGCTTCCTCTCTCTCTCTTTATTTAGCTCTCACTCTATAAATATATATATATATATATATATATATATATATTTATAGCCGTCTCTCTTTTGCTCCCGCATCTCTTTTAATGCGTACTCTTCTGCGTCCTCCTGCATCTTGGTTTACATCTTCGCTATGCTGTTGCTGCTGCTGCTACTTGGTCGCTTCTTGCCGTCTTAGTTGTTGTTGTTGTTGTCGTTGTTGTCGTTGTTGTCGTTGTTGTCGTTGTTGTTGTTGTTGTTGTTGTTGCTGTTGTTGCTGTTGTTGTTGTTGTCGTCGTCATTGTTGTTGTTTTGCTTTCTTCTCTCTCGTTCTTGCTATAACTTACTCTGGACTAGTTTGTCGCCGTCTGTTTCGTCGGCGATTTCCTTGTGCGCACGCGCTCTCTCACTCTCTCGGACATTTCTCTTCGACTGTCCCGCTTTTGTTTGCTTCGCCGTTCTTCTCCGTTGAGCTTTACAGCAGCGACAGCGCACAGTGCATAGGGTGCCGGGGCACCTCCAAGAGGTCAATTCAAAGTGAAGCAGACTTCGACTAGGTTGGGAATGCCACCCATTCTCTACGTTGTGCACAAGAACAGATACGCACACACACATATATATATATATATATATGCCAGTGAGTGTGTGTGTGTCCATCTATGTCTGTGTGCATACCGAAGAACGAACGAACGAACTAGCGAGAGGGGCTTGCACACAGACGGACAGCGCCAGTAGATGCGACGGCCCGCGCGTGCAATTCGACGGCTCACAATAGTTGCTGCTACTACTACTACTACTATTAGAGTGCGCGTGCAACAGCAGACGCGTGGCATATGGTTGAGGGCCGTACTGTTATGATGATGATGATAATGCTCATTGATTGTGATGATGATGATAATGATTCTGATAAAGACGATGATTATAATGTTGTTGATTATGATGCTATCAGCATCGTCATTGCGAAGGTCATTGTCGTGGTCGTGAAGGTCGTCGTCGTCATCGTCGTCATCATCATCATCATCATCATCATCATCACCACCACCACCACTACCATCAACAACATCTCCATCATCATCATCATTATGACCGTCGCCGTAATCGTCGACATTTTGCAGAGAACCGTCATGCACCGCTAGTACCGTTTGCATGCTGCCAAACGAAACCTTAACGCGGGATAACCCGGTGGTGGGTAAACAGTCGAACCCCCGCCGACCCGACGGTCGTCGGGGACGCTAGCTATCCAGCTACACCTCCCGTCATCTAACGAACTAACCAACCAACGCCCAACCCCCACGCAGAAAGGCAGGCAGGCAGACACGCGTACACCGAACGCTTTCGATGAGGCTTTGCTCACTTACTTACCCTATACTGGCTTGCAAAAAAAAGCGCCGGCAGGCACCTCCAGACGATCGAAGAATTGCCTAACTTTTGCTTGTGCGAGAACGAGAAGGTCGGGAGGTCGATAGGTCAGTCGCTTGAAGCTGAGCCTTGCTCAGAGCATCAACGGAGCAGGCACAGCACTCTCTCGAAGCACACAATGTAGTCCGTCGTGCACAACTAGGTAAGGAATCGGGAGGACGCGATTCGAGGAGCCTAGCTCGCTTCTGAACTTTATGATAATAGCAGGCTAGATAGATAGATAGATGGATCGATAGATAGATAGATAAATAAATAGCCACAACCATGTCGTCATGTCAACGTGTTGGACGACGAGTAAGGAAAATGACTGGAGAGTCTGGTGCAAGACCAGGAGTCAACGCGGGTACCGTACCGGCGCAGCATCTTTCTTTCAAAGAAGCGATTTTGTATTGGACTTACAGATCTGAGTTAGAATTTATCTCTTTTTTTTTAACGCTCTGACAACCACATTTTAGACGCTCGTAATGCGCTAAGTTGCCTGTGGCACGATATCGTCTAAATGCATCTATCGTCATCGCGTTCTCGTACTGGAATTATATAGGCTTTCTCCAGCAGATTGATGTAGCAGCAGGGCAATGACAACCACGTCCAGCAAATTCAACCAGCACGGCCGGGGTTCGAACTAGCGATTGTTTTGCTAACCGTGGTTACCGTGGCAACGCCCCGTTTCGAACGGTGCGTTAGCCGCCTAAGCCACCGCCACTACTTAAGTAATTTATATCTATATAAATATCATTTTTAAAGACCGCAAACAAAACGCCCGTGCGCCTCTGGACGCTGCAAGAGTGAGCGTGGGGGGGGGGGGGTAGAGATCAAAACGTATACGTTTTTATAATAATGTTCTATATCAGGTGGGCTGCTTTACTTACTGACGAAAAATGGTGTGTGTGTGTGATGCTAACGTTGGTAAGACATATTTGATTTCAATGCAAGTTGTGGTCAACTCGGTGAGTA
The DNA here is from genome assembly GCA_003439945.1 of Dermanyssus gallinae. Classification (NCBI taxonomy): domain Eukaryota; kingdom Metazoa; phylum Arthropoda; class Arachnida; order Mesostigmata; family Dermanyssidae; genus Dermanyssus; species Dermanyssus gallinae. The sequence goes on along the minus strand of QVRM01000569.1, from coordinate 62,667 downwards.
TGCTCTAACCCTAAAAGCTAACATAGTATAATTGCATGTTGACTTACTTTGCTAATTCGTAAACGTTATAATCCGATTATAGGAAGAAAGAACCATATTGGCCAAGTCGCAACACTCACCCACCGAATAGGAGTAATTCCAGATTATCACCACTGTGCTCGTCTTGAGAACCTTCTAAACTTCGATTCGAATCATCATTATTAGGTTGCGTTAGTTGACGTAGAATAAGGAAAACAAATGAGGATCGTTTTAGTCCTGCCGACATGGGGTCTGGGGGGCGTCGTAAGGATCATTGGTTATTGAAGCAAACACTGGCTTGCAGTTGTGCACCTAGGCACGAAGTTGCCGCCGCCGCCGCCGCTGCTGCCGACAACGCTACCGAGTTAAAGTTCCTAACGGTCAAATGAGACTGGGCGTCGCCTTTCGCCAGCGCAATATAATAGCGGTTGTAGTTACATCAGCAGCAGCAGCAGTAACAACAGCAACAACAACAACAACAACAACAGCAACAACAACAGCAACAGCAACAACAGCAACAACAAAAAAAATAGCAGCAGCAGAATCAGCAACAGCCTTAAGAGATGACACCCCGGCGTTCTAATGCGCACGACACCAGCTCGACATCGGTTGTCAGGCATGTTCACGTACGTCTGCTGGGTCAAGTCAAATTAAAGTCCGCAAAGCTAATTAGGCCAACCTGAGACCAGCAACAACAACAACAACAACAACAACACGGCTACAAAAACAACGGCAACAACATCAGCCGCAGCAACAACATTAACAACAACAACAACAACAATAGCAACAACAACAACCATAGCAGCAACGGCCGCAGCAGCAGCGGCAGCGGCAGACGTAACGACAACAACGATGAAGGCTGCCGACACCAGCCGCGTGACAGCCACCGGCATTCTTCTTTTGCGTTGTTTCGTCAAAAGGCGTCCGTCGTCGGTCTGCCGCCTGGTCGTGAGGACCGCTTGCCTGGTCGTCTCCATCCAGGACGACCCGAAGCGGGACACCAGCGGCAGGCAACGACAGCCGCGTGGTAGACGCCAGATGCTTCCCTTGTTGCTTCGATTGGTTATTGGTTATTGGTCGTGTCGCCGTCATTGCAGCCGCCTGCTGACGTCGTCCTTGTTGCTGTTGTTCTTGCCGTTGTTGTTGTTGTCGTCGTTGCTGTTGTTGTCGTCGCCGCTGTTGTTGTTGTTTTTGTTGTTGTTGTTGTTGTTGTTGTTGTTGTTGTTGTCACTGTCGCTGTTGTTGTTGTGTTGTCGTCGTCGTCGTTGTCGTCGCTGTCCTCATCGTTTGGTTATCCGTTCCTTCACCCCCCCCCCCCGCCCCGTCCTCACTAGTGGTGGCGGCGGCGGCGCTGCGGCTGCCTCTACCATTACTACTACTTCTGCTCCTGCTGCTGCTTTTTCAGATCACCTGTCGCACATGGGGCATGATCATCCACATCCATATCCATATGATCATCAGCATCATTATCATCGTCGTCGTCGTCGTCGTAGTAGTAGTACTCAATCTATCGATCAATCGCAGGCATTCTTTTGACTACTTCAGGCTCGGCCTATCCAGGCAGGCCCCCGGGGGTGGGGGGCGGGGGGGAAGGGGGGGCGGGGGGTGGTGCTGGTGCTGGTTGGGGTCGTGCTGGTCGTGGGGGCAGTACTCGTGGCGGAGGAGAAGCTGTTAGAGTGTCCAGCAGTGGCGATGATGCTGGTGGGGGGGGGGCTTCTCTCTGCTCCGCGTCCGTTTGAATCGCGCGACCAGTAGAAACACCCGGAGCAGTCTTCGTCGGTGACTTCCCCGAAAAACGTCCGAAGTTCAGACCCATCCCAATGCTGCTGCTGCTGCTGTTAAAGCACTGGCACATTTTGTTGTTATTGCTGTTGTTGTTGTGGTCCTTCTCGTTGTTGTTGTTGTTGTTGTTGTGGTCCGTCTCGTCGTTGTTGTTGTTGATGTTGTTGTTGTGGTCCTTCTCGTTGTTGTGGTCCAGCTCGTCGTTGTTGCTGATGTTGTTGTTGTGGTCTATCGCGTTGTTGTTGTTGTTGTGGTCCATCTCGTTGTTGTGGTCTATCTCGTTGTTGTTGTAGTCCATCTCGTTGTTGTTGTGGTTCTTCTCGTTGTTGTTGTGGTTCTTCTCGTTGTTGTTGTGGTCCATCTCGTTGTTGTTGTTGTGGTCCACCTCGTTGTTGTTGTGGTCCATCTCGTTGTTGTTATTGTTGTTGTTGTGGTCCATCTCGTTGTTGTTGTTGTGGTCCATCTCGTTATTGTTGTTGTTGTGGTCCATCTCGTTGTTGTTGTTGTTGTGGTCCATCTCGTTGTTGTTGTTGTCGTTGTTGTTGGTGGTAGTGGTGTTCGGGGACGAACCAGGACGAGCGCTAGCACGAGCCGGGAGGGCGGCTGGTCTGACTGATCCGAGGTGATGACACGGCGGCAGCGCCACTAGACACGACGCTACCTTGTGATGACGCGGCGATGATGCTGATGCTGATGCTGATGATGATGACGGCTCCGAGGGTTCGTCATTTCGTGCGTTTCAGACCCTGCCCGCCTGGTTGGTTGGTTGGCTGCCAGCCAGCTTGCCTGTCTGCTAGCCAGACAGACGGATCGGCGGCGCGCGTCGTACGTCAAGCCAGCTGCACGAGCGAACTCCGTCCGTCCGTCGGTCCGTCTTTGCTTACGTCGTCGACCAACGACCAACTATGGCTGGCTGGCTGGTCGGCTTCCATCCGCCGTTGTTCAGGCGGCGGTGCTGCCGGGGCCGAACCCCAGGGGCAGACGAACAGGCTATCGTTCTCGTTTTCTTCTTCTTCTTCTTCTCCTACGCAGTCGAGTCGGTTGACCATGATTATGTTGATGATGACGATGATGATGATGATGATGGTAATTCTGGTGATGACGATGATGATGATGCTGGTGATGATGATGATGATGATAATGAGAGCAGACAAGGAACGTCGCTTTGCCGTTGTGGCAGGCGCCTACCGAACCAGCAGCAGCAGCAGCCGTCGATAGGCTCGTGCTCGTGTGCCATCTGCCGGCATGGAATTACCTCCACATGCCTGACGCTGCTGCTGCTGCTGCTGCGGTTGCCGCTGTTGATAGTCCAATGGAACAGCTGACCCTTCTTCTTCGAGACGAACAAGTCGGCTAGAAGCTATAGAGAGAATAATAGAGTAGAGAGTGGAAGAGGGAGAAACAGGGGGGGGGGGGGGGGGAGCGACAGAGCAAATGTGGGCAGAGATGCCTTCGTTCGTGTCCTGGGGGCTACTCCGTGCCGAGGCACTTGAATCCACCCAGCCAGCAGCAAACCAAATCGAGCCCGGTGGCGTGGTGGCATGCGTCGGCGCCTCGCGACCCAAGGAGACACATAGGTGCGCGGGTTCGAGCCCCACCGTTGCCCCACATTTGTATTTATGGGGTCCGTCTATGAAGCAATGCGAAGAGCAGTCCCATGGACGTTAAATCTTGGCTGAGAGTCAGCCCCGAAAGGATTAGCCAGCAAAACAAGACCTGCAGTCCACGAACACGACGGCGCGAAGACCGAGGTGTCTTGACGAGACGCTCAGCGAGAACGTGCATCTGCTGTATTATGTTATGCTCGCTATAGTTTTTCTTTGGCCGCCTCCTAGTCAACGATCCTTTTACAGTCGGAGACTTCTTGTCGGTGTTCCACGAATGCGAATCGTATATGTACAGGTATGTCTACGTACACGGTAATATGCTTGGAAAAGATAAGACTGGAAGTGCAATCTCCTCTGCATCGCAATTGGAATGCATTGTGTTTACTATTGTTCTAGCTTTGTTCAGTCTCTAGTTGTCTGTGTTACAGTGAACTCCCATGAGGTTAACGGGTAACTCTCTCAATGTCCACGAATCGTTTTTTCGCAAAAGTAACTTCGAGACGATGCTTTGCTCAGTTTTAGCAGACGAGTGGATAGCATTCAACACCTTTGACATGGCGTCTTTTTGTCTTCTCCTTATTATACCTAGTCCATCATAGTCACTCACGACCAAAATATAAATATCTGCAATATTACTAACATCATGTGCGAACAGCCCACATTTATATGTGATCTTCCGAAGGCTTTTCTTAGCAAACACCGATTGCATACTAGGCATGACGGATGCTGCCGTAGCCAACGTGCAGTACTGCAGACTTACGCATAGAGATCTTACGGTCGAGTGCGACTGCTTAATCGTAAGATCTGTTACGCGTTAATCTACTAATCTCCTATTTTCATTAAGATATATATATATATATATATATATATATATATATATATACATACATATAGAAGTCCACTAATTTGAAAACGCATCTGCCCTCAAAAGCGTTGATCGTTATTTTTGCCACAGAGAATCTAAGAAATGACATATGTATTTGCGTTGTACATCTGAACAAGCGGAAGTGTGCTGGTGCGCAAAATAGCGTGACCAAAATTATCATGGTCTAGTATATATATATATATATATATATATATAAGCGATTATTTGTGAAATCGACAAATCGATTGCTAAGAATCGCGTAAGCCGAGCTATTTAAGGAACACATGCAACATTTGTTCAGATGTGCGTAATGTGTCACACTGCATATCGTCACGTCAGGCTCGCATTCTTTCAAATTGCTATTTAAGTAGTTGCGGATATATTATGTATTTGTGTTATTGTTGTTATTTTCCTTCTTGTCATAGAAGTCGTTTTTGTTTTTGCTGCTGCTGTCATAATTCTATACTTTAAGGGTTGGCTCTATGAAGTCACCAAACCGGGGCTGTTTACAACATTCTGTGAGCTATTTGAAAGTGCCACACTGACTTATTAGAGATCACTTTCATCAAATGCAAATTAAATTAAATTGCTGTGTTTGCTGCCGTGCTGTTGCTGCTGCTGTTGTTGCATCTCTCTCAGGCTCTTGGACTTTCTGATTATTCTACTGTAAATAAGCGTAAAAGCAGATCGGAGAAGCGTTTGAAGGGCCAAGCAATGTAAAACCAACACATAGGAATAAGAGTAATAATCCAAACATGGGCTATCGCTCGCCTCTCAAAATTCCAAGGTAACTATTTTAACTGACGAGAAGCATCTCTCCAACTTTTACGCAGAGGTTCAGCGACACCTATATCCGCCTCTCGGACGAGGGGAAGTACCTCGAGGTTTGCCTAGACCCTTACTAGACTACTGCCCCCATGTTCAATGTGGCAACAAAGGCGACAGTCAGACTCGCTGAACAGCTACTACGTCGTACACGCTAGCTGTCAAAATAGCTAAGGTTCATGAGACAATTGCCATGATGGCGACATACGTGCTGGCCCGGAAAATTCCCTGGACCTTTAGCTTAGAGATATCTAGCCTATCGAACCACAATGCGAGTTACTTTCGCAGGTACCGTTTAGGTAGCAGGGAGGGGCTTTGTAATATTGAGAAATATGCCCGACTTTCCGCCCTGACAGAAGCCTATAGAGGCTGGTTTTGACACGAATTACATGTGGCAAAACATCACCCAGGCGAGTTCCACGCTACCTCATATTATCAATAATGCTCAAATAATTTCATCCTTAAGATAGTAATACAAAGAATCACTACTTGTTCCTTATTATTTGGAAAGGCAGTTTAGAGACACATCCTTTGCCTCACAATTTAGAGATTCTGGGCATCACAGAACCAGCTGCCCCCAAATTGGTTTGTTTCTAAACTCTATAAAGTAAATGGCAAAGTGGGCAGTAATCGGACACCACCCGCACATCAAAATCTCTCAGTTTAAAAAGATGAGGCGTATTGTTAGTTTATTAAATGTGTTTCAAGTTAACGGTTGTGGTAGTAGAGTTTCGGCACTGTTCTGTTCCTGTGAATCCAACTATAGCTAGACTATTCTTAGATAGCATGTGAGATCGACTAATATGTGCATTTTCGTTTCTCCCAGTCTTTCGGCACACGCGCCCCATGGATCTCAACACTTTACGCAAATCCGTACTCAAACAAGTGAAAACTCGCAACGGTATCGGACATAGCACACGATAAGTAGGTGCATCAACGCCGCCCGGGCAGCGGGTAAGCCTGTTGGCAGACGCATGCTTTGACATCCTGTCCTGAGGTAAGGTTCGAGTCCAACCTGACATTGAAGACGGCTAAGAATTTAGACAGCAGGGTCAGATTTTACCTGCCAACTATGGATGCTCTTGACGAAATATAATACCAGCGCAGGGAAAGAAGAGACAACCGCTGTGGTGACGATAAGTTTCGACTTAATTCCACATTATGGGTCGCAGGCTTGCTTGCCCCATGTAAACTTGCCACCGTGCGTGAGGATGAGAAGAGTAGGATTTAACGAAGACGGTGAATAAATAGATAGAGCTTCCACGTTTTCAATGAAATGCCTTGCACTACAGACTCTGGGGGCGGGGTAAATGCGGATTCAGTGAATTTTTGAGTCCCAGACTAAGCACTGGCGTGACGTATGTGCGTCGTGCACTCCTGAAAAACCTATAGGAACCAAAAAAGCGACGACTCTTACGGTTCTGGTAAATAAACAAACACCAAACTCGATAGCGTCCAGATAAACTAAAATATGAGCATACATATGTACTTCAAAGCTCACATTTGATTCGGATTTTTATCGGAATATTAGGACGGTGTAAATTAATGTTCCAAGCGCACGTTTCTTCTCAAGGAGTTTTTAAGTGAGCGGAGCGTGCAGTAATCTAGAGAATCAAAGTCAAGACTATACTCGTACAGTGACTGCATTCGAATATCCCAAGAGAAATGTAGCAATTTGTAGTAAGTTGTCACCGATGTATGCTAGAGGGTGTTATCAAAATGGAGTGCGACGCGTCTACGATTGCACAATTGTTGGCGTGCTTCGATGATGACTTGTTTCGAAGTATCAAGCGGCCTCTCACTGCTAATCGCTTCTTTCTTCACACCCTTTTGATCCCACAGCATGGCTTCTTAGACCAGACAGATTCATCATGTTGTGTTTGGCGAGCCTAAATGGCGTGCATAAATCGGCGCGATTGGCAACTATGTATTACATTAGTCGATTGTCCGATAGTGTTACAACCTACGAGATAACATATTCCTTACGTGTGTTCCACTAAAAACCGACGTCAAGTTATCACGTCAAGACCTTTACTAGTAAAGCGATCGAATCGCACACAATTTCAAGCAGGTATCACAAAGATTCGTCGCCAAGGCAGTCTGACTCAGTTCTTTATGATAGTTATAAGAAAAATTCTATGAAAATGGGCCATTTTTCATTTACTGTTTAAACGCACAACACAAACTGAAATACGTCCATCAGGAATTGAACGTGTTTGTTTATTATATTTAAAACAACAGACTACAATAAAAGTAAACGGCCCTTGTTGACGGCATGCTCGCCTCTACCAAGATAGGCTTTATGGTGTAACATAACTTTTTAACTGAATATTTACATGTATATATATAAATATATATATATATATATATATATATATATATATATATATATTTATATATATGTATTCTCATAAATGCACATATATATATATATATATATATATGTGTGTTCTCAAAAATGCGCATATATATATAAATATATATATATATATATATATATATAAATTCTTTCTCGCTTGGTGGGTACATACATCTACGACTGTGCGTAAATGTCACGTTTCGTCATGCTGCATTCCGTGTCGCCATCATAGTACTCCCTGCTTCCACCTTTAACGGGAAACAATGCAGTTTAGATCGTGAGAAATACCTCGATTATGTTTATAGCCTAGCAAAACTTGGACACATACACACTTAGCTGGAATACTTTGGGCAAGATTGTCGGATGAATGCTCTGGCCAGCGGTAAAACTATGCTGGCTTTCCGAAGAATGTTACACATGAAGGCAAAAAAACAATTGCGAACCTGGTAATCAATATAAATAACTCGTGCCACTTGACGGTAGAAATCGGAGTGCAGTTATGACAAAGTGTCAAGGAAACGATCCGGATTGACGTGGCTTAACCCTACTTTGACGCAACGTTGTTAAGACTTGCCGGTGTATGCTAAAATTGTGCAAATGTGGTACTGCTATGCACAACATAAAGCAAAATCGTGAACAAAATAAAAGCTTATAACTAAAATAGGTCTGGTAATTCCGTAGGCCATCTCCATGGCCTATTCATGCCAATAGTATTATTATTTATAAATCAAATGTACTGTTGTTATGCGAGGAGGAGGTACTTTAAAATGAATAAAATCGCTCGTTCGAGTGAAGACAGATGTTGACCATAACGCATAATGTTTTTAATAATTTTTCCAATTGAGGCGATACTGCTGTTAAACCGAAATATATATATATATATATATATATATATATATATATATATATATATATATATATATGTAACGGTCCCGGTCATTGTATCGTTTGGCCGGGCGTCGATATTCTCGCAGGTCATGATTAGACAAAGTAGGCGCCTTTAGGAGCATTCCGATCATTTGAACTATGCTCGCAATGTGTTTACAACCCCCGCCACGGAGCCAGAGAAAAACAAGGAAACACAATGAAATCGAGAGGAAAGCGAAAGGCGGAGCCAATCTGAGCAAGCAACAGAGCTCAACGGAGCAGCGACCGAATGAGAGAGAGAGATCGTTAGAGCGTCAAAAAGCAGAGATTGCTCGCTACGTGGTACGTAGCGCCAGTTTAGGCAACGTCCTACGCTAAACAGACGTCTCTCATGACTTTGATGGGGGTGCCGTTCATAGCAAAGTCATTGCTCATTACTGAAATAGCCAGCAGACCAGCAGCAGCAGCAATAGCAGTATTAGACATCGCTTTAAGCAGATTGGAAGGCTCTTTGTGTCGAACTAAGCCCGCTTGCCCGCTGCGCCAGTCTTGGCAACCCCCCCCCCCCTGGAGCAACCACCTACCTATCACTGTGTATAGAGTGCTGGCGAAACAGAGCATCGATACCATCCGATCATTGCATCGGTTGATCGGCACGATCTTTCGACAAACTATTTTTCTATGCAAATTGAACAGCAAACATTGATGTGGCAAACATTGATTCACATGGTAGAGAGAAACAGAGAGGCTAACCATTCATATATAGCATACTCATATGACCTCCTCATCAGTCGATAATAAGGAAGTGAATGAGTGTATTTTAATTAAATGCACTTGGAGCACTTTGGTGAAATATAAAAATATAATCGTTGTACGATGGTTAACGGTGGTTAACTCTAAAAGAACTACGCACGCTTTGCTTAAAGTTAAATCAATTGACCGCACTTAAGAACATGTGGGTTGGATGTATCTAGAGATCCGTTTCGGCGGCTGTTCTGGCGAGTGAGGTTTTTGTGAGTTCTGTGACGTCAGACAAGCACCTGAACCTGCTCGATTGTGTACAAAACGATTTCCTAGAGCAGTTAGGCTAAATATGATCAATCGCGAAACGGTTGTTGGACCCTTAAATCAAATTTAAACGTGTAATTCGTGCATACTGTAGTACTACAGTCAATTCTATACACGCCACCTATTCCTTAATGATGTCTTCCAGAGGAGCCGCTTTATCACCTGCGACCCTTCTCTTCTTCGTTCGCGATCTTTCGTTGGAGCTCTGCGTGTGATGCCCACAGTTTCACTAGGCTGGGCAGGCAAAGTTTCTCTAGGCTGGACAGGCAAAGTTTCTCAGGACAAAGTTGGGTTCACATTTCCATGTGATTCACAGACTCCTCACGGCACAATCTGTGTATCTTCTAGGGGCGCGGGCTCTAAGCACTCTCTCCGCGAAACACAGTTTAACACCCTTGATTAAATATAACCAGTCGATCCTCCGTTTTGAAACACGTTGCTCATACGGACATCACGACAGCAAGCGAAAAACAAATTTGAGATGGCTAACTTTGAGCTTCTTTGATGAGATTGACACGTGGTATAGAGTAAGCAGGTTGCAGGATCTGTTGGGGATAAGGCTAAATGTGGAAATCCTGCATGGGGATCTATTGAGCTGCGTGCCCTGCACTTTTCTGCTTACCGATTTTGGTTTACACATTTGACTGAAGTACTGAAACGTCATAAATATGATTTATGCAGGTGACGTAGTAATCGCTCATCACGACCTAGGTACCATCAAGCGCCATGAACATTAAGAGTGTAGAATTCAGGAGAAAGGGTCGATTGTCTGTGAAAGACATTATGCGTTGCGCGAGGCCAACCCTGGGAATTCGTCAACTCATTCCGGTACCGGCGGGGTTTTGACTCCATTATATAGCGGCGATCTTCACCGCGCGCATTGTCGAGACAGTATGCTCAACTCTATTCTCTCTTTATAGAGAGGCACGCGACGTCCGGCGACTGCCTTCACCCTTTCATCTTTAATGTTATCTTGATAAATACTCTACTGTCGGTTTTGTGCAAATGTGGTTCTTAATGCTCTCGTAACTTTCCAGGTTTTCTCGTCTCAAAGAAGCGAAGAACGAAACAAAATGTTATCTGAAAGAGCTAGGCCGGGGCTTTAAAGTAAATAGGATACATAATTCCATGTGACCTCTAGTAATTTGCCGCATGTTGCCACAGCGCCCGGCGTATACGAGACATGAACCATGGCAGAGTCCTGCAGAAGCTTATAGTGCACCACGTTTTTTATAGTCATCATGGTCCTGTGCGCGTGTTTTTCTTGAAGCGTGAAGGTTTGCCTTTCGCGTAAGTCTTGGGCTACCGTGATATGTATATCTATAATATATATATATATATGTATATATATGATATATATATATATATTATATATATAGTGTATGTCTATATATATATATATATATATATATATATATATATATATATGTATATATATACTATATAATATATATATATATGTATATATATATATATATATATAGACCTAATACATATATCTTATATTATCTATATATAATCTATATAGTATATATATATATATATATTATTATATATAGTACTTATCTATATATATATATCTATATATATATATATTATATGTATATATATATATATATATACTTATATATATACTTACTTTCTTACCATTCGGTTAAGTAGGAATACAAACTAATAAAAATACAATTGATATATTTTCTAGACGTAGTCCTGGTTGCAGTTTCGGCACACTTAATTCAGCTAGTTGATGAGGTAACTCTTAACTAAACTCAACAGGTAGACGCTTGAAAGCAAGAATGACCAAACTTGCTGATCTACGCACATATCATCATATGTAGCTTAAGTCTACAAACCGCTAAAAAGATGCTTTAGTTGGTCAGTTTGCTTCTTTTAAACTCTACGGGCAATTTGTCGTTGGCATTGTTTGAACGAAATGTTATCCTACTGTCGCAAACAAGTCTAAGTTTAGCATAAGCTAGCGGCAGACACAAACCCGACGTTAGCTCCGTCTTGTCTGCTCATTTGCGATGATAAGAGAACATGATGACTACTGACTGAGTCTGCTAAACCTGCTCTACAAATCATGGTCCACAAATATAGTCCAGGTATACGCGTCTACACACCAACCTGAAATCCCCGAACCGGCACGTTCATCCAGCCTAAAGGCAAACCAACCCTCCTGCCCGCCAACCAACCCTCCTGCCCGCCTGTCACCAACTGGTGTCCTCTTGTCTGTTTGTGTGTGGACACTCGGAGCGCTCAGAGCGCTCGGGTGCCGAAGGTACAGGGTACAGGAGCTCATCCTACAGTCGGACTTCTGTAGCTACGTGCATGTTCAGTTATGTGTGTATGTATTTCCTAGAATTAGATCCCGACACCCACCATCTACCCGCCGCGACCTGCTTGGCCCTCGGGCTGCGCGCCCTCGATTGTCTCAAGATTTTCTTGTCGAGTTTACTTCGTGCCGTCTCTCAAGCCTAGACCAGCCGGTCTCCGGCACCAGGTCGGGTCAGCCGGCTGGCTGCGTTTAACCCAGCCTAGCTCCGACCTCGCTGACGGAGTTGTCGCCTTAGCAGAAAAAGCAGTAGCAGCAACAACACCAACAACATCAACAACAATAGCAACAACAACAACAGCAATAGCAACAACAACAACACCAACAACAACAGCAGCTGCAATAACAAGAACAACATGAGCAGCATACAACTTTTGTCACCTTCGTTGCTTCTGCACCGCTTAGGACTGCGATCCGTGTTCGTCCTCGAGGCTGCGTCTACCACAGACCGCTTTCCTTCCTCACCACCGTCACTTGGACTTGCTTCTGCGGGTTCTGCAGCTGTGGAGCAGAGTCCGCCTATGGCCGAACCTGTGGCCGCACACCTTGATTCGTCGTGGTCATCGCCCTGACCGCTGTCATCAGTGCCTTGTTGTTATTGCTGTTGTTGTTTTTGTTGCTGCTGCTGTTATTGCTGTTGTTGTTTTTGCTGCTGCTGCTGTTATTGCTGTTGTTGTTTTTGTTGCTGATGCTGCTGCTGTCATTGCTGACAGATTTTTCGCTGGGCGAGCGACTTCAGGAGACATTAGTCGTTCACGAAAACCGCATTTCTACTCTTACTACGCCTACTACAGTTAGTACCACTATCACTATTTGTAAATGTCGTAACTTTAGCCCTCCCACGCACACGTCTACCGACCGCTCTACAGCGAAATTTGTAAGTACATTTCTACGTACAGCTTGATACTTCAAGGTAGAAAATGCTACTGACTGGACTTATCTGGAACAAAAAACGTATGCGCATTTATAATATATATTATCTATAATGTTTGCAGCTGTTTAATACAAATATTTGCGAATAGTTTATCAAACGTAGCAGGTCAAGGTATGAAGACATTCGAGGTAACCCGATAGAGCTGTAATTCAACAAATCTCTACTGTCTCATGTAGAAACACTGGGTTCGTGTTTTAAGGTTACAGGCCTTACACAAGTTTGCCATTCTCTGTTTTTGCAGGCTGAAAGAAAAGCAACTATCTGGTAGGCAGAAATTATGCTCATTTGAAACAAAAGATGCGATCTAGAAAACTGGATAGCATCGTGCCAATGAAAATGCATACGGGGTTAAAATCGTTTAACCAAACGTTTTCTCTCACTCGATCTACATGCTGTTTCTTTTCGATTTTCAGTGGCGAAACTTGCTGAAAAGACTCTAGCAATCAAATAAACTCTGCCTATACGCTTTCTAGTTATGTGAATACTAATACGCATTTACGCAATAACCTATTTTAAACGACAAAAATCTCATATCTATGCAGGTAGCTAGGCAACTGATTAATATCCTATTGACTCTAGCACATATGAACTCGAATACACGCCTTGTTACTAGGTGTGCACCAGTAAGAAGATGCAACGCTAATTACTGTGGGGTACGGTAAATTTAGACACGACTGAGCGATTCCGCATAATTAAGGGTTGATTCTCTAGTGTTTGACCAAACATTTGAATCGTAAAGACGTACGCGGTAGTTCACTTAAATCCAATTTTGCTGTAAGACCTAGACCGACCCCGATTTGTTTGAAACACCCCGATTCGCTAGCGGTGTAAACAAAGGTAGCATTGCAAGCATGGCAGGGGAGGTTTTAAAGCCGTTCACGAACGACTCCCGGAGAAAGACCGGTTTTTATGGTAGGCCTGATTTCTTCATGGTTGGAGTTGGGTACGCGTTTTGCTCTTTTTTAGCGCGGTTGCTGAATCACAACACTTTGCGCATGATTGGCGCGCTAATGATAGCGTCCCCGATGTGTAAACCGGTCGCATGCAGTATAAACAGAGTAGCACTAAAAAAGCATGGACTACTTTCATTAAGCTGCGCTAACATCCTACCCGGTTTGCATAACACGCATCTTAAGCTCTTGAGAGCATGGCCTACACTAAAACTCGGGGGGGGGGGGGGGAGACTCGGGCACGCTGACAGCTGGGAAAGGAATTGGACGGCGGAGAAAGCCTGTCTCTGTGAATCCAAGCCATACATTCAGACTGGGAGGCTAAAAGCACGATAACGTACTTGGGTTATCACTCTGCAGAACCAAGGTGTAGGAAAGTTGAGAAATTATGCGAGTATGCTGAAATGGCCGATAAGTACTTCTCCATACCAATTCTTACAGAGGGCATATGTTTGCAGAAGTGCTCCGAAAAATAACGTTAATGGTAGTTACATTAAAGTTCAAAATATAATATGTACAGCTTCTTATCGTTAGTATACATATGTACTAGCATTATAGAGAGATCATAATTTTCAATGGAAACGTCTGTTTCCATAAGGGCTACGTTTTTTTTTAGCTTGTCTTATATTTACATAGTATATCTTATATTTATAGTAGAATTAAACGCTATGTCGTAATTCGTCGTGTTGCCATCCCGTCGACTGGCGAATGACCGAGGTGATAATTGACTGATGACAGCGGCGATTCGTTGGTTGAAGGGATTTTTCAACGGCAACGTACATGGTTCTTTTTTGGTCTGTTGTGTACACACACATATATTGTACAATATATGGGTCTTATTTCGGTTTGTGTTTCTTCAGCTGTCCCTACAACTGTTGTGCGTATTGTATGTAGCTCGTGGCCGTGCATATATTTTGTCGTGTTCGAGCACGAACGACTCAGCTGCTTGTATCTTTTCTTTGGTGTATTTTGAACCAGGCGCGAGTACAGCGATCGTGTATGGAAAGCAGCCAGAATTAGCGCTCAGTTGTCGAACGACAACGATTCTTGTTCTCTCTTTCTCCCACTTTGTCTATATGCATCTACAATATATGCATACATTTTTGTGTTTTACAGTCAAACAATTTGAGGGACTACACACTATATGCGACATGTTAATGATCGACAGCAACAACAAGTATTAATTAAAAAACATTTTTTAAGGAGATTGTTTTTAATTCTAGACTATCCTCCGTCCCCTACGGGCTTGGCACTTAACCGGAGGCATATAGCAACAAGTAGGTAACATAGTAAGTAAGATGATACAATAAAGCAATTCGAGAAGAGTTAATCAGTTGTGTTTTCAGTTTTCAAGGTTTCAACCAAGCGAAGAACGCTCGACGCGCAGATTTCGAATCACCATCTCATGGGTTTATCAATGAAAGGTCAGCAGCTTTAAATCGAATTGATACGACATCCTTGGTAGACTGCCAAATGGCTCTGCCGTACATGTATATATATATATATATATATATATATATATATATATATATATATATATATATATATATATATATATATTTATATATATACACTCCTTTTTTAAAGATTTTCCGTAAAGCTACTGCCCGTATACAGTTTTTTCATGCCATGGCTAATTTTCGATCCACTCCGGCATTTACCTTGTCTAAATTGGAAACCATGCAAACCAATTTAAGAGTGCCCGATCTGGGTCTCGAACCTTGAGTCCTTCCGAATGCAAGGCAAAGGCTTCGCCACTAAGCCATCTTGCTCCACGCTATCTATATGGAAATGCATACCTTTTAGATTGTAGAACGGATCTCCGCATGGCCAACCGTAACGTGCCAAGCGTCAAGCGTGCGTCGGCAGGCTTGTTTCATCCTCTGAGAGCCCCCAAGTTGCGACCAATGCTGTGTCGTGTGTTGACTGCGTGAGTGTGGGCTTTTTTTTTTGTTACAGGGAGCGGTGTGGTGGGTGTAGCGCGAAGTAGCTACTCGCGCTCTAGCCGCGTAGTCGAGACTTCGAGATTCGATCCAAGTCTAGTCTGATCCAGATCAGATCGATCCAGGTCTGACCTGGTTGGACCATTTTGATCCGCTTCCAACAAGCGGAGCGCTATGTGCTGCAGCTGCTGCTACTGCTGCGGCTACTGTTCCGGTTCCAGTCGGATCGTCGGACTCGTGGCTCGTGGAGTTGAGCCGGTGGCGCCGGTGACGACCCCCCCCCCTCTCTGTTTCCTCCAGTTTCCAGTATCTCTCCGAGAAAGAGACAGCAAGAGAGAGAGAGAGAGATATCAATAGGGGGGTTGCGCGTGCCCGCATGCAGACACCCACACACACACACAGGAACACAAGACAGAAAGAGCCCCCCCCCTTCAGAATAGAATCCTCCTAGACTTAACCAGGCAGCAGCATGCCGCACCACAAACCGTAAGCGCCATCTGCATGTCGAAGATGCACACTGATTGTGGCCAACAACCACAATCAACTGGCTGACTGGTTGACTGGCTGGCTGACCGCCGACTCATTCATTCACGATCCCGCTTTTCACGCTGCCATCACAATCTGCATCGTGTTCGCGCGTATCTCTGTATCGGCTGTAAGCCGTTCCTCTATTGGCGGCTTCGGTATCTATATATCTATCTACAATCATTGTCATTGTCGTGGCAACCACAACGTTGTTGTTGCTGTTGTTGTTGTTGTCGTTGTTGTTGTGGCTGTTTGCTGCTGCTGCTGCTGCCGTTGTTGTTGTCGTTGTTGCTGTCGCTGCTGCTGTGCATGCTGGTTTCATGCTGCTGCTGCTGTCTATGGCCTGTCTGCCTGTGTGCTACCGGTCTCTGTCCATCTATGAGCCCCCCCCGCCCCCCCCCCCCCCCCGCCCTCTCCTCCAGCCGGCGCGTCAGCCCATGGCCGGTCTCGATGATGTGTCTATGTGTCTTTGTCTTCTTCTCCGTCCTCCGTCTCCGAGGAGTCGTAACCCCATTCAAGGTGGTGGTGGTGGTGGTAGTGGTGGCGGCGGTAGCTCTCGTGTCCGTAGTCGAGTCGAAGTGGACCCAGGTGGAGGCGGACGCCGAGAAGGCGAACGAGGGGAAAAGGGGGGGGCAAGACAAGAAACGGTACTCGGTAGAGTTCATTCACGAGTAAAAACTGACTTGTCTTACCGGCTCAGCCGCCGTCGTCGTCGTCGTCCTAGTCATAGTCGTAGTAGACGTAGTGGTAGTAGTAGTAGTAGTAGTAGTAGAAGTAGTTGTAGTCATAGTAGTTGTAGTGTCGTGGTAGAAAGCGTGGTCGTCGTCGTCGTCATTGACGGGGGCTGTTGACGGTACACAGTGCGCACAGTGCGATACTACTGCCAGAGTGACAGTACCACGACAGACACACAGACAGACAGGCAGGCAAGCGCACAGGCAACAGCAACGACTCTTCGTGGTTCGAGAGCAGCAATGGTAAGGGCGCCGCTAAAGACAGTCGCCTGTAGCAGGAAGAAACTACAGGACTACGGACGCTGACAACGATGCGCTGGCTACGCAATCAAGGGTGGTGATGCTGCTGCTGCTGCTGCTGCTGCCGCCGCCGACGACCTGACATGAGCAGTGCCATCAAAGCAACGAACGAACGAGCGAATCAACAAGCGAGAGATTGAGAAGAGCAGCGTGGGGTGAGCGGCCTGGGGTGTGGGCGGGGGGAACAACAAGTGCGAGCGAGGAAAGGTACGAGAACGCCTAGAACGGATCAAAAACGAATTGGGGACAAATGCGGGCGAGGGAAGGAATGATAGAGAGCGGCGTCAGGGAGGGGCGGGGGGGGGGGGGACATGAAGAGAAACAGACCATGCGCGCAATAGAGAGAGCAGGAGAGTGAGGAGAGAGAGGAAAAATACGAGAATGGGTAAATCGGGGAAACAAACGCGAGAGAGAGAGAGGGAGAGAAAGCGCGAGCTAGAACAGACGGAGCGCGGATGATTGATAGAGCACAAAAAAGACGAAGGGAAAATGCGAAGGGAGGAGGAGACAAGTCGATGGGGATACGCTAAGAGGAAACAAGCGCACTGAAGAGGGGAAAGAGAGAGACAGAGAGAGAGAGAGAGAACGGGGGAGGGGAAGGGACGGGGGAGGGGAAGAGGCGGGGAGGGCTTAGAAGCGACACCTTAAACAAACAACGTTAAGTCTGACCAGGCGGCCGGGCTCGCTCTTGATCCTTCTCTCTGTCGTTAATTCTCTGTCTCTCTCTCACTGTCTTTACGAGACGCTCTCTTTACGGAGAACAACAACAACAGCATCAACTGGGTCGCTCCGAAAGCTGCGGTCAGAATGAAATGGGCCCCCTGCTGAAAACTACTTAGGGGAGATTGCTGCTGCTGTTGAGGATGATGCTGCTGTGTCTGCTCTCGTTGTTGTTGTCACTGCGATTATCCGTTAGTGACTGTAGCCGGCCGTATGAGACGACCCCAAGCGCCCAAACGGCCCAAGACAGATAGATAGACAGACAGAAAACACACAGAGACGGACGAACGGATGAATGGGACACCGTTGAGGCCACCAACGAGACCCACACAAGGTAGGCTTGGCGGCACCTACTAGATAGAGATGCGCAGGCCACGCGTCCCTAAGATGATGGAGAGAGCAAAGCAGAAACGTGTATATATATATATATATATATATATATATATATATATAAATATATGAATTCATACACACGTATGCATGTACAAAAAGGGCGATTGAGAGAGCGTGGGCGAGGAGAGCAGGGGAACCATTAATTCAAAGGCGTATGTCGGCTCGTATGTAAACTATGATGATGAGTAGTGAGGCCCCGTTTGACGCGTAGGCTTCAAACTCAACGGTCTCGGCGATAGAAATAGAAGGAGAAGTTTTGATCCATCATCAGCATCGCCGCCAATATCATCATTGTCGTCATCATCATCATCATCATCATCATCATCACCATGTTGATTATTGTAGCGCGTACTCGACAGCCGCAATTAAAAGCCTGGATACATATGCCGAGACAGAGCTGGATGGCGAAGCAACTAGCCCTGTTTAAACGACGCACCATGTTTAGACGATGCTCATTGAGAAAAGATGATAAACCATACCGCTGAGAGTCAGCGGCCATGCTGCCTGCACAAGGACTGTTGGGGAAACCCTAGATATCTTAACATGTCCGGCCCTTGATGCATTGAAGCTATACCTCAGGTTAAGTTCCAAGCCCGTAGGGGACGGAGGATAGTCTAGAGTTAAAAATAACCTCCTTAAAAAATGTTTTTAATTATAGACGACGCACCAAACAAGTATCTTCGGCTCAGCTGCAACTACAGCAAAAACGACAGTGACGATAACAACAGCAGCAACTATACGATTCCAACTAAGCACACTTATGCCGCTTACGATACAAAAAGCTGTCTTCTAGGGCCTTACCTAGTGTAGATTATTAATCAGTGGGCAAATGCGTACACCATACGGGTAGTAAGTACTTCCAGTGGTCATGTATTAAGGTTTTTTCAGGCACCATACGTTTATGAGGCCTTCCAACGACTTTACAGACCACTTAGAAAATAAGTGTAGATTCACATCGCTCGATTGCGCTTAAACAACTGTAGCCTGCTATTCTACTATCTTTGGCACTCACCCTCTCTCAAAACAAACGTCCTGGATCGATCTCCTATACTATGCCCGCATGAAAGCAACTTCACGGCAAAGTTTTCATTATTAAATGTTCTTACCTACCCTTTGCAGTGCTCCTAATGGATTGAGTCTTCCCTGAACCGAACACTGACTTAGTATAATTTTTTAATCTAAATCTGATAAGTCTGGGCAGTGTTGATGTCGCGCCAATATTGCACGTCTTAGCACTTGTCTAACAGACCATTTGTAACGGGACGACCTTCTCACAGTTGACCAGGCTCTGTTTGCACAACCTAAAGCCACCAAGCTCGTTAGGTATTCCTGCAATTCAAGGTAACTGTGCAGACTAATCAAAAAGCGTCAAGGGCCTGTCCTATCCATAATCTCTCTCTACATATTAGATTTAGATGATGAACATTTTCCAGAAATATATATATATCTATATGCACGAACGTGTAACCTTGTTTGCATACCATAGCACGAAAGCCAAATACTTAGAAAATTTTAGCAACCGAATGAATACTTGACTTCCATTCAAGTTACATTTTAATTCAAACGTGAGCTCAGTCAAGTGAACAAAGTATAATTTTCCATACATTTATAAAGCGTCTACATTCTGTAGAAAATAACCTTCCCTACGCTGGGTAAAATGATTCAAAGTCAGGTGCAGTTTCACATAAAAGGCAATGGCCACTTTCGAAACATTGGAAAATGTTGATCGCACAAATCATGATGCAAGCCGCACTGCACTGCGCCATGAGATGGCGTATGACACGCTGCATGTATTGAGCTCGAATTACACTTGGTCCTTAGAATCTATCTGTCTCACAGTTATTGGGCTGTTGTTGTTGTTCTTGCCGCCGCTGCTTATCAAATAAATTATGTCTGCGATATAATTGCATGTACTATGGAGAAAGTTGCCACTGCTGCTGCTTATCTAGTAAAATATGTTTCATATAAATATACTTGACTCGATTTGATTTTCTTGTAATGCATTATGCATATCATCAGAAACCCACACCTGTGCAAGCACATAGCCATGATCGAAGGTGTTCAGAGAAGATTTCTAAAAAAACTCTGTAGAAGATGTGATATCGAGCCGAATGCTGTTAACCTTTCGTCGCTGTCGATTTTACTGAAGAAAAACGACACGCGTGCGCTAGCGCAACTTGCAAGTGCTGATCTTATCGACCGTTTTTTCAATGTGACAATAAACAATCGTAGAAGTCAAGTAATGTTTTTACCAAAATGTATTGCAAAACTCGAAACAATCAATAATATGTTCGCCTGGCGTGTAGCCAGAGAATCGCGCAACAAGGCGGCTTCGTGTGCGTCATTGCCTACCTAGTCTCCTTTTCCACCCTTTATTCGGCAAATAAAGGCGCTTTCTATTCTATTCTAAACGATCAACTAAGTCAGTACGCCTAGTGCTCTGCCATATCAAATACTATTAAATAAAGTCAAAGATGTTTGTCGAAGAAGAAGAAGAATAAGAAGAAGACGAAGAAGAATAAGAAGCAGATAAACACAACACCAATACCCATGCAGCCCGCGGCCGTGCTCATACATACCCATCTAACTAGTGACCAGACCTTCATGGGAGAGGAAGACACAGAGAGAAACTTCGCCTTGCGCGCACGCTACCCACAAATACCCCGAAAGAATTACTCAGCGGAGCGCAAACGCTCTTCAGCGCCAAAGGAGGATGACCTCCGTTGTCGATGACCTCATATCGACTCTCCTCGTCAAAAAAAAAGGGGGGAGCGGGGGGGAGCGGGGGGGAGCGGGGGAGAGGGGTAATCGGTAGATCGTTGCGGCAGCGGTCATGCGGCTATTCATTGTGCGGCTTGCATAAGATCGCCGCTGATGAGGCGGCACCAGACTTGGAGGTCGCACCAGACCCAGCACAGTCGTGACATGACGACACGCGTGTCTAGCGTGCCTAAATAGTGAGGAGTCGACGGACCATCCAGCAATCCAGCCAGTCAACCACCCAGCCACCCAGCCAGCATTCTCTTCATTAGACCATCTCACTGACGACACAACTCGGTCGGGAGTCGTGAAGACTTCGTGGTCTTCTTGGCGCCAACACACGCAAGCATCGATGGGGCGAGAGATACAGCAGCAGCGGCAGCGGCAGCAGCATCGGTGAGCGGGATACCGATGATACGCTTTCGAATCGACCCCTCTCTCTCTCTCGCTCTCTCTATATATATATATCTCTCTCTCTCTCTCTCTCTCTCTGGCTGTCTCTCTGTATGTTGTTGGCCTTTTCAACGCGGTTGCATTGCAGTAAAAGACTTGCACCGCAGACTAGCAGCAGTTTGACTGGCAGGGCTCTGCTTCCATTTCGTCGGCTCTCATCGAGTCGGGTAGTGTAGTGTAGTGTAGTTCGAGTGCGGCTGACCGATCCATACATGACCAGTGACACGCTTGGCGACGTTGGCTGAAAAGGTGCCGCCATGTGGTGGCAGTGGTGAATGGTGGACGCTGTACCGCTAAGTTCATTCGATGGCGGCTTCAGGTCGAGAGATGAGGTAAGCGGCCACGGCGGCGGCGAGGGAATGGAAATATCGAATTGAGGGACAGAGAGAGACAGACAGACAGACAGACTAGCAGACAGGCTGATAGGCGACAACCATAGATGTAGGAAAAGATAGAAAACAATGAAGAAAAGGGAGATGAAAGAGGGGAAAGGGGTAAAGAAGTAAGGAGAAAGAGGAGGTAGAGTAGGGAACAGAAACATGGCTACAGAAGAAGGACTCCACAAACGAGACGTCACCACTGAGACAGATGACATACAGACAGACAGACAGACAGATGACTGCAGTGGTACCGCACACAGCAACTCATTGTTGGCACAGTTCGAGATTGAGATTTCTTCGACAATGCATTGTTAGTGTGCACTTTTGCTGCTGCTGCTGCTGCTGTTGCTGCTGTTACGGCTATTGCTACTACTGGACCTCCTACTAGAAAACTACGGATACTTCTAGTCTGCCTAGTACACTGCGTCGACGACCTCTGGTCGAGCGACGAAGCGCGGTCACGCGCTTCGACCCCCTCCCCACCGACCCCCAAAGATTAGGTGAACTGAAAGAAACATCAAGAAGGGGTTCGCTTCGTTCGGTAAGCTTACTTCACTCAGTTCACTCAGTGGGTGCCGATGATGGCGGTGGACTCGACTGGACTCGACTGTCCGAAGACGAATGGGTGCTATTCTCGCTGAAAAATAAGTCCCGCTTGACTATTTGACGGCTACTACTACTACAACTACTACTACTACTACTTATACAGCAACAACAAAAACAAGAGCAGAGGCAGCACCAACATCAACTAGTACATCTGCCGTAATGGGCGGGTCAACACCGGGTTAGATGCATGTGTGGATGCATGATCTGATTCGGTACAGTGCGCGTTTGTGGTGCCAACAACATGAACGCCCGCATGCCGCCCTACAAGAGGCCGAATGCCGGCAAAAGCACGGTCTCGGTTCGTTCCGGTGACGAAATCTGTCCCATTTTGGTTGGCCGTCGACACATCGAACACGAGCGCATGAATGATGCATCACGATGTTTCCACAACAGACTGCACGCAATGCACGCAAGCAAACTCCGCCGCGCTACACCGATGAGACAGTTGCTGCAACATGCTGATGAAGCACGCACTGCATATTGTAGTCTCTTACCGATGCATAACACGGTTGATGGACGAGGACGACGACAACAACAACAACAACAACAGCAACAACGGCCACAACAACAGCAACAACGGCCACAACAACAAAAACAACAATAACAATTAACACAACAACAAAAACAACAATAACAATTACCACAACAACAAAATCAACAACGACGACGACGACGACAACAATGTGAACGACGTAGAAAAAGCAAAACCTAAACCCACTTTCTACCAATGACCGAACGGTGACTTCACGTTTCACGTTTCTCCAAGATTTCCTTCCTTTACTCTTCACATTATTCCATTTGTTTGTCGTTTGCCGCCTGACTATTCATCCGGAAATACGGGACTTTTCAATGGCGCATTTTTCAGCCGTTGTCATAACTTTTTCTTGCTCTCTACTGGCATGTACTATCTCTCATTCTCTCCGCCTCTCCTGTGTTGCCCTTCCCATTAATTTTTGCTGATTTGTTTCTCTTTTTCACGTCGCCGTCCTATCCTTCCTGTGATGTGTTCCATCAGTCTAGCCAGTCTCAGGCAACCAGGGGTAGTCTGGCTGGGGGTTGTTGGCGGGCTGTTTTTTTCTTCTTTCTTTTCTTCTACCGGGAGTCCTCGTGTTCTTCAGCTCGTTGACGAAGCGCCGTACGATGGCGGAGAGTAACACCGGTAGCAACGTATGCAGGTTTGTGTATGTATATATATATATATATATATATATATATAGGCATGTACGATGCGTAGGCACGCGTCTGGTGCATGTAATTTGTTCGCCGCCGCTCGAGTTCGACGAGTCTACGCCTGCTAACCGCGATCGACCCGAACTATGTACTATTGCTAGTTAGAGGGGCTGGGTTGGCCTCGCGTCGCCTGGCCTGGCCTGATCCAGTCTGCCGTATGGCGCCGTCATAGTCAAAGCGACAAGAAAGCCGACCGGCCGTCGCTTCTAGGGGGCTAGGGCAGCCTAAGGCAGCGGGGCCGGTTGTCTCTATAGAAAAAAAAGACGCAGCAGCAGATGGAGCAGCCGAAGCAGAAGGGCGACTCGTGCCGCCACCTCATTGTCCTCGGCGGCGGCGTCGTCGTCGTCGCCGCCACCACCGCTGCCGCTGCCTTCGTCTTTGGGTAGCATCTGCCACACTTCTGCATCTTGTTCAGCCGCCCCTCTCCTCCGACGACAACTTCGCTTTGTCGTCGTCGTCCGCAAGACGCGTGCGTGCCAGCTTGCCTGGCTGTCTGCTTGCGTGCGCGGGCGCGTGCGAGGGCACGCCAAGTCCTTCTCCACCTTGTCATCGTCGTCGTCGTTGTTGTCATCGTCGTCGTCGTTGTTGTCGTCGTCGTCGTTGTTGTTGTTGTTGTTTTGTTGTTTGTATGCATTTACATCTGCATACAATCTTCAAGTACAAGAACAGCCGACAGACAGACAGACATACGCGCATACATACATACGCCCATATACATGCATACGCATACGTCGATCGCTTGTAGATCTCTACATACGTACGTAGGCGCATGTCGACAGACGTATAAAGCCACATACGTATACGCCGAAAGGCAGGCGTATACAGAGAGAGAGCGAGAGATAGATAGATAGGTATAAAGAGCGATACAGAGAGAGTGAAAGAGAGCGGGGGGGGGGGGGGGGAGAGCCGCCGCCACCACATTCGAACGTACAAGTGACGACTATATAGCCATATACGTACGCGCATAGACGCACGCGTACAGAGCCACCTCCGTCAGCGAGACATGCATACCGCAATGGCAACAGCAGCAGCAGGACGCTGCTGTTAATACTAGCTGTAATGGCGGCGGCGCCTCCTTTCGTGCGTCTCCCTAAATGTTAGTTGCGACCCGACGACGACGCTGCTGATAGTGACGATGATGATGATCATGACGCCGTTGTTGATGGTGATGACGGTAATGATGATGATGATGGTGATGTCGGCAATGATGATGAGAATTGTGATGATGATGATAATAATAATAATGGTGATGTCGGTAATGATGATGCTGGTGGTGGTGGTGGTGGTGATGATGATGATGATGATGGCGGTGACAACATAGACAGCTCGTCCGAGAACAACTACGACAAAGAAGAAGAAGAAGATAAAGAAGAAAAAAGGAGAAAAACAAGAAGAGCGGCCAAAGATGAGGAGGAACAAGGAGATCAAGATTGTTATTATTGTGTACAATCAACTACCGCTGCTTCTCCGAGGAGTACTACTACTTCTACTACGGCTACGACTACTACAACAACGACAGCAGCAGCAGCAACGGACTGGACATGCACCAGGACTGGACATGCACCAGGACTGAACATGCACCTACCCAGCCGCCTCGGCAGCCACCAGCTGAACCTCTATCTGGCTAGCTTGCGGCGTGCTGTCGCTGCCGCTGTAGACGACAGGCGGCCGCCTGTCTCGATCAGGTCAGAGTCAGGACCTGATGGACCTTTTCTCTTCATCTTGGACGGCGAGCGCGACGTTGCCGAAGCTGCTGGTGTTATTGCAGTTGAGGTTGTTGTTGTTGTTGTTGTTGTTGTTGTGGGTGCTGCTGTTATCGTTGTTGTTGTTGTTGGGGTTGGGGGTTCGAACACGGACTGTCTGTCGTCAGACTACGAAACACCAGGATTGCCTCTCTCTCTCTGTCTCTCTCCTCCAGAGACCCGTTAGCGAAGGACATCTGCCACGCACGCGCGATCGATCCAGCGAACCCCCGCGCCGACGGCCCGCGGCACGACGGCCAGATCAGGAAAAGAAGGTCGAGGACTTCAAACTCCGCGAAGGCGGCTGGCCGGACCCGTCGAGAGAGAAACGAGAAACAGAGACGGTTTGCGGATGAAAGGTTCGGTACTTCACCTGCCCCCTTTGATGACGACCAACGACGACGACAACAACAACGACAACGATGACAACAGCGATAACGACGACGACGATATGTTTGCAGAAGACGAGAGACAGCGAGATAAAGAGAACGATTACGTTATCTTATCTCGCTGTCGTTAGCTTAACTATTTCCCTATCTCATTTTCCTATTTCTTCCTTCGATCTTAAAGGTAATCTTTTGCCTAGCGTTTAATTCGGCTTTACTGCTGCGACAGAAGCAATGGCAGGCCTGCATGCATATGTGCACTGCACATATTTCTGGCTCATAGTGTTGCTAAACGATCTTTGCACGTATTGGTTACTTTTCAAAGCAAACTGTATAATAATTCCAAACCAGGTGGAGCAACAACATTTCGTGCATGTCGCTGGAGGTGAGTGTTAAGGCCAGTACGAAATCTAACCCTACAAGAGAGTTTGTATTTACGCCACAATTTAACACAGTTTGTATTAACGTCATTACGTCCGCCGTGATCGCGCCAGTTATTTGTAGATGACACAAAGAAGATAATCAATATATATATATACAAAAAAAAACATATTTTTGTAACCGGACGCACGGTATATGTACTACAGGTTCAGAAAACGCAGCACATACTCTAGGATTCATAGAAACTCGCAGATGCAGGGACATCTTTAGGTGGAGAAACGCACAGCGAATTGGAATGGGGGAAACGTGCTGCCGGACAGCCTTCTCGAAAACAAAAGTGAATTCTAACAACACTAGCCAACATGTAATGTGCGGTCATTTTCAGGAAGACGGCGGGATGGGATGTCAAGAAGGAATTCAAGACGTGTAAAATGTAAGCCATAGGGCAGTTGATTACTGCCCTATGGCTTACATCATGGCAGACATGTAGGCGAAAATTGTCGTTCTGATTAATAATAGATGATGGACAGATAAACAGTAGTGGTGGCAACTAAATTCACTAACTAAGTCAATATGACAAAACGTTTAGCTCTGAAAAATTTTTAACTAGGCTTCAGTGACATTTGGGTAAGTTCCTTCCCGCAGGATGCCCCGTAGCACAGATGAGGCTCGGTTAAAACTTTAAGACCAACCTAGAAGAATCTTTTAGAGAAAGGTGACACACCGATAGGTTGATAATTACGGACACAAAGTCTTTAGCTCTCTCACAGATTAATCACGATAGCCATTTTGTATCAGCTTTCCTGTGCTGATAGTTCCGAGCACTCAAAATACGATCTCAGTTGTCCATCACATCAACTTCTGCAAGCGGAGATTTACGATTCGGCTTATCGCTCAAACCGACATCATCTTCTTCCGAACGATGCAAGGAATCGGCTAGAATGCAAGGAATCGGAAGTGCAGTTGTACCCGTCCTGGCGCATTTGGCTATGCCTCGCGACCGGAGGAGACACATAGGTGCGCGGGTTCAAGCCCCACCGTTCCACATTTGTATTTATGGGGGCCCGTGTATGTGAAAAGCAGTCCCGTGGACGTGAAATCTTGGCTGAGGGTCAGCTTGAAAAAGTGTCTGATGTCCACTAGCTGACGCACGCTGTCCCGCGGTCATGGAGGCAAGCATTTCGTCTGACTCCGGAAACAAATATCGTCTTCCTTTTAATTTGAAGACGCCAATGCTGACGTTAGCCAAATTCCTCTACTGCAGCCAGGTTTGGGCTCCTTATATGGCAAAAGATTTAAATGCCATTGAGAGAGTACAGGCCAAATTTATCAGACGGATATCGAAAAGATGTAATATTCCTCGTGGAAACGTATCTCTTGTGCCAGTACGTACGTTACACGAACGAGGTGATCTATCGCTCTATAAAAAAAATGTGTTGTCTTGCGACTGACCAGACCATGCTTAACCATATAAACAATGGACTGCGAAGTGGTGTGAATGTTAGCTCACTGGAAGTTGCGCGCTCAGTGAAGGTAAAGAACACATTCTCGCGGAGAGTTGCACGAAGTCTGCGAAGTCGACAGACTTGATGTATGTTCTAATCATATTCAGAGGTTAAATATTTAAAAAAAACAATGTATATTTAAGCATATATGACCCTTGAATACCGGTGCTTTTGACTTGACTTGACTCACGATATATATATATATATATATATTTATATATATATATATATATATATATATTTATATATATATATATATATATATATATATATATATATATATATTTATATATATAATTAACCATATACACGAGTGTATATAAGAGCATTGTATATATACAACCTTCTGACCAATCCAACAACCTACATTATCATACAATACTGGCACAATGGAGACGACAATGACGACTTCATATCCGTCGGCAATGCCGCTGCTGCTGCTGCCGCCGCCGCCACCAGCAGCAGCAACGGCGTCAGTGGCAGCGTTGCTGGCGGTCGGCCCGCTGTGTCGCCACTCGATGATTGCCTTTTCCTTTTCTATTTTCTTTGCGCTCCACACACTAACCTTTCTGACTGGCCAATTGCTGACGGAGCGCGGGCGGCGAAATCCGCGCTCTGTGTTACGGGCGGAGGGACGGACGAACGGACGGACGGAGGGGCTAGCTGGCTGGCACGGAGGAGTCTGAGCGTCGTCAACGTTGGTGCGACGGTTTGTCCCCCCGACGCCGGCGACGGTTTGTCCGCCCCCCGACGCCGCCACCCCACGCCTGCCCCCCCCCCCCCCAACAACGATATCATTCATTAGTTCGTTCGTTCATTCTCGAACCTTGAACCTTGCTGTTGTTCGTCGACCGTTGTCGGTGTAACCGTCGTCGTCGCTGCCGCAGCTGCTGCTGCTGCCCCGGTATCGTTGAAGGCAGCGCGATGAGGCCGCCGTCATGGGCCACCATAAGGCAAGCAGGCAATCAGGCAAACAGATGGATGGATTGACGAACACCGACAGACAGACAGACAGAGAGACAAGCAGACGCGCAGAGAGACGGACAACAGTGTTCGTTAGTCAGTGTCAGAGCTATGGCGCGTGCGGCCGCCCACGAGCGTCGCCAACGCGCCACACGCTGACGTTAATGCTGCCTCCCTTCACACCCCCACACCCCAGTCACCACACATATGCGTACATATCTACACTTATACACTCTCACACACATACATACACATATATATATATATATACATATATATAATCTCTTACACACATACGTTCATACGTACATACACTTATCTATACAAGCATACACACACAGTCACACTCGTACGTTTATACAGAACATATGTGCACGTATGCTGACGGCCATGCTGAGGACAGCCATGCTGAGGACGGCCAGATGGACAAGGTGAGGTAACAACACACTCGCCAGATGATGCCCCTGATTACAAAGAGAGCCAAATCACCACCGTCGTCGCCGCAGCCGTCGTTGTTGTTGTTGTTGCTGCTGTTGTTGCTTTTGTTATTGTTGCTGCTGTTGTTGTTTTCGTTGCTGCTGCTGTTGTTGTTATTTTTGTTGTTGTATATGTTGTTGGCACCCAGCACTAACACAGCCGTCGTTAGGGTACGTTTATCGTGCTTTCGTCATGATAAGCCTCCTACAACAACTACTACTACTAAAAGTAAAGCTACTACTACTACTACTACTGCTGCTGCTGCTACTGCTGCTGCTGCTACTGCTGCTGCTGCTGCTGTTCAAGCCATTTCTTCAACAACGACCTTAAACTATCACGGTCTCATTCTGCTGCTCGTTTACCGCCATATAAGTTTTCTCGCCTCCTGTTCCCCATCCTTTTCTTCTTCTTCTCCTTTCTTGTCCTTCACGTAGCCGTCGTCTTCTACGGTCGGCACGCGCCGACGCTCTAGCCACGCGACGCCAACCAACAACAACAACAACGGCGACTGGTAGCGGCCCATAGCGGCTGAAAGAGAGGCCGGGTGGTGGCGGCGATGGCGGTAGCGGCTGCGGCGACGGTCAACCATGACGACATCATCGGCACGCGCTGGCGGAGGGCACGATGCACGATAAACGTTACGCCAACCAAAGTTAAAGCCCGCGCCGGAGAGAGCAACACCAATTTAACTCATCGCCCCGCCCCTCTCCCCCCCCCCCCCTCCTTCGCAGGCGGCGTTGATCCGTGGACGCGGGGGGACGGGGGGGGGGGTAGACGGTAGCAGGCGTTAGGGGGGAGACGGTGGTGGTGTAGCGCCGGTAGAGCATCAGCAGCAGCTGGTTGTCGTCGCCGAGGCCCAGACCGCGGGCCAGCTTCGAGACGACGCGCCGAAACGCTGACAGACAAACAGAGAGCGGCATCAAGAGTGCGAGGTATATG
This sequence comes from Dermanyssus gallinae, assembly GCA_003439945.1. Lineage (NCBI taxonomy): Eukaryota > Metazoa > Arthropoda > Arachnida > Mesostigmata > Dermanyssidae > Dermanyssus > Dermanyssus gallinae. The sequence goes on along the minus strand of QVRM01000569.1, from coordinate 32,620 downwards.
AATACATATATAGAGAGAGGAGAGAGAGAGAGAGAGAGAGAGAGAGGAGAAAGATATAGATATGAGAGAGAGAGGGGCGGAGAAAGATATACATATGAGAGACAGAGTGAGAGGAGGGGTGGCGTACGCCACAACTGCCACAACGGTCGAAGAACATCGAAGGCACGAGCAAGGTCTGCCCCGTAGTCGCCCATCCGCGCACCCACCTCGGCCCGGGGGGTGGGGGTTAGGGTGGGGGGGGGGTTGGCCTTCTTCTCCCCCTGCCCCCTTTTGTGCTTCTGCTTCTTCGGCTCCAGACCGGACCGATCGAATGAGCCAACCGACCGACAGCCAGCCGGCCGGCCAGATGACAACGGTAACTGAATAGGAAGACAACGACGACAGCTACACACAGCACAGCACAGACAGACAACAGTCGTCGTCCGACGACAACAACAACAACAACAACAACAACAACAACAGCAACAACAACAATAACAACAACAAACAGCTGAAATAGATAGAGAAGCGACGTAAGCACGAAGCAGATCTTAGGAACACGCGCACCAGACACACACACACACACGTTCGTCTCATTATGGTGCCAGTACGTATAGCCAGCCAGCCAGCCGTCTGTGGAGATGCTGAGCGCACTATCAGCGAGCGGTGGAACGACAGCAGCGACAGGGAGGGCATTTATCGTCGGGAGCTGACGATCAGAATCATCATCGTACAGGAAGATGCAGGCCAATGAATAGCAGTGGCGCGAATAGCTGGAGGAGCTGGGGGCGGGGGGCGGGGGGGGGCGGTGGCGAGGGGTGAATCAAGCGCCAACGACAAATTCTAAGGCAACGATACGATTGCGTCTCGCAGTCTGTTTTACTGAAGTAATGATGCCGCTTTCATAGTTGGCGCCAATAGTAATAGTAATGAGTAGGTTATCTAATGTGTTGCCAACACCGGTGCAAGACACTGGCATTGTGTTCGATAAGTTAGAACACTAGTCGGTAATATATATATATATATATATATATATTGTGTTCTCAAAGCCAGCCGGTATATGAACAGATTGAACTCCCTATAAACACATCAGTTCCTCCACGCATCTTTCCTTCGGGAGTGTGTCGTGGATCAATCTCGTGTTGCCGCTACCTATATTGCATTAGAAACGCTGTGGATCGTTTAATAATAATAACAATGATTCCTAACGTGTAGTAGCGTGTTACCACCCTTCGAACTAACAGCTGAATTTATAGCCATAGTTGCTATTTCAGATTGACGTCCTAATAGAGACTGATTTCGACAAAAGTCAAGCATTTCTAGGACTTGACTGGGATGTTGTGGACGGAGCATAAATCTCCGGCGCAAGGAAATCGCAGAGGCACGGCCGTACAACAAATTTAGATATCTGGAAAGTAAATCGCTTTTATGTTGACTCAAAATGTAAATGAACATACATACCATTAGGCCGCAAATACTACACGCTTTAACAAACCTTACGTTGTTGTGGCGATCAGCGGTAACACGTTTCTCGTCAGATCAGATTTTGAGTAGCATTTCGTTCAATACGCGGACGTCCGTACAGTCAGCCATCTTAATCGTATTAGCAAAAGAACTTGAGACAATAGTCGGCTTTATAATAGTACTAGTATAAATAGCAGGGACGTAAGGTGCAATGTTGAATGTCGGGAGAGCCATGTTAGAAGTATCTGTATTACGAAATAACCAAAAAAGTCGGATTGATTCTAAGCATTTGTCGCCTCGAGATAAGAGTTAAAGTTTCAAATGTGCGGTGTTTCGCGTCGTCAGATAGTCTCTAAAGAGTAGAAGAATATATTCAGCCACTCACCAGTTATCCGAGCCTAGCGACGTTTTTCAGCATAATCCGACTTAAGTAATTTAACTAGAGGGAAAGCATGTCTCGCGTGATACGCGCCCTAAAAACAAGCTTGAACTTGATTAGTCGTAGTAGTACTGCAATTAGTTCCAGGTTCCTCGCACACATATATATATATATATATATATATATCATATTTTACCACCAAGGCTATGAAATTGAGAAGAGGAGGTCGAATGTCTGTAAAAGATGTTATACGTTGCAGCGGCCAATCCTTGAAATTTGTCAACTCTTTCCGGTATCTGGGGCTTCGGCTACATTATGCTGGGACGACCTTCACTGCTCATATCGTCGAGACAGCGCGCACAGCCCTAATTGCTCTTTATGGAAAGGTAGGCGATGTCCGGCAACTGTCTGTTCCGACGGCAGTGCGCTTTTCTACCTCAAAAAAATTTTTTAGGAGGTTTTGGGAATGCACATGCGTCATTAGCAGTCTGCGTGACTAGTGTGAGACTCGCAAACCCACTAAACCCGGATTCCTCCCCACCCCCCCAGGCTTGGTATTACTTTGGCATTACTTCGAAGCCGTGGGAGAGGCGTCTCTGCCGTTCTCCTTCAATCAGCTCTATCCCTGACTATCATCCCGCATGTCTACCTGCGGTTGGATAGGGGGATGCCATCTTGTAATCCGTCCTGTGAGGGTGCGTCGAGACCATGAGGGCCTGGCTGCTCCCCACTCTACCGTAAGATTGTTCCAACGCTGATGTATGATCTTGACAGAGTATGGGAACACCTCACTCAGGCAAACTTTGGTTGTTGAGATAATTCAAATGAGGTTGAAGACGCCGCGTACAGTACCATTCGAGAGCTTTATCTCGGAATGGAAAAATAAAGTTGAACAAGTCCGACGAGAGGTCGGAGACCTGGATATTTTCAGGTCCTCTCACCGCTGGTCTGGTCTTGCATGTGACAATCGCCACGTCTATACCAGATACATAGTTCATGGCTATCATCACCTGGTTTGTTCGAATACGAGCTTCCACGAAGAGTACACCGAGTGCGTCTGTCGACTGTGCTCTCAGGCGTGTACGAAGTTTTACGCGTCTGCCTGGCCCTTGCGAAGAGATCACTGCACTGCCTCTCTCGAATAACATGCCGCGAGCAGCTGACTGTATGTAGATGTGTATATGAGTATAATTGTATAACCTCTATAATTGTTTAATGTTATATGCATACTCAATATCAGTGAAATAAATATTATGATAATGATATATATATATATATATATATAAGAAGAGCTTTCTTTTCTCGGTGGAACGTTTAAATGGAATGTTTGATATTAACATGAACCATTTTGTATACACTCTACTGGAGTAAATATATATATATATATATATATATATATATATATATATATATATATATATATATATATATATAAAAAGAGAGACGATCTATGACGATCAGACCAATCTTCTAGAACTGACAAGATATCGCTGATAAAAATGTCCACGTGGTCGATCACTTACCGTCGGGACGCCGTCTCATTTTTTGCCGACGGAACGTTGAGGAAAAAACGAGAGATCCAGCAAAAGAAACATCAGGCTCGCTCATCATAAACTAACTGTCGTTCTAGCCATGTTAGCAGCAGCAGCAGCAGTAGCAGCAGCCTGATGGATGGCACGCGCAGGCGCGTGCGAGGCAGGCGCAGGATCTCCTCTTCGTGGGTTCTGGACCTTCTGGAGCCGTTATGATTGTGCGGCCACACGCACATCATCATCATCATCACGACCACTTCACCACCACCACCACCACCTCCAGTAGCGGCATCATCATCACCATCGCCATCGTCACCATCATACATCAGCTGCTGCGCCACTATCATCATTATCAACAAAACACCGAACGGCAGAGAAAAGGAGATACATACAGAAAGCGAAGAAACGAGAGATAGACAATCAATGCGTCGTGTCGATAAAGCATCAACAGTAGCTGGCTACCGATTGGCAACGAGCGGCAGCCCCGCGCGCGTTAGGTTAGCGCGCGCCGCCCGCGACAGACGTTGAGGTGTCTGCTGTTTCGATCCTTCGACACCCCCCAGCCCACTGTTCCCACTTCTGCCCCCCACGTCGTCCTCATCGGCATAATCGTCGTCGTCGTCGTCGTCGTCGTCGTGGTTGTCGTTGTCGCCGACATCGTCGTTGTCATAGTCATCGTCAGATAGGTGTTGGCATAGGGTTATTCTTGGCGACCCTGGAGGAAGAAAGCGCAAAAGATAAAGAAAAAGAACGAACGAAGGACCGAACGGACAACGAAGCATAGACAACGACCCCACAACCCCCAGACCGCCAGCCGACCATCGATCGAGTTGACCGGTTGGTTGACCCGCTAAAACTAGCGGTGTTCGCGAACAGATGATGCGGCCATGATGACGCTGAAAACGACGACGACGACGGCGAGGATGCCATGCAAGTCGTGTCGGCGGCCAAGGCCGCGGGCATCGAAGTCTACTGATGCTGTTGATGCTGCTGCTGCTGCTGTTGTTGTTGTTGCTGAGGCTGTCGTCTCGGGCACCGCTGACGCCCCCGTACATTAGTAGTTCTGCTGTCGCTGGCTCGGTTGCCCGTGCAGTCTCGGTTTTGGTCCTTCTGCTGCTGCAAAAAGAAAAAGAAAGAAACAAGCGAGGAACAACAGTGACACCATATGCCCCTTTGGTCAAGGTGCAAGTTTGCTCGGTGCAAGCAGCAGCAGCAGCAGAAGACCTTAAAGAAGAAGAAGAAGAAGAAGGAGAACAAGAAGAAAGCGGAAGAATAACGGCGTCAACAATACAATGTCACTCACTCTTCGCCTAGATACAGCCTCGATACACTGACTCTTGCGCTGGATACAGCCCGGTGATAGTCATGGTCATGGATGATCTTGGTCTGCAGAGGGATACTATATACATACATCAATGTATCTATCTATCTACCTATCTACCCGTTCGTGCATCGGCTCGTGGCGGCTGTACAACACGACGAATAGGAAGCAGCAGCAGCAGCAGCAGAACAAGAAAAAGACGAAAATGAAACAACCTAAGAAGAAAAAGAAGAAGAGGGAGACGAGCGAGAAGAAGAAAACAGACGGAAGAAAAGGAGAATAGATTCGCTCCCGCTTCTGCCAACCCTCCCCCGAGCCCCGCGTCCTGAACTCACCCCCGAGCCCCGCTTGAGTCGCCCTCGCAGTCCAGCCGGCGCGCTCTACAATACTCTAGCAGCCGTCTCTGCGAGCTGCGCTTGCCACTGTCACCGCGCCACTACCGCTGTACTGCTGTTGGGTAGACGATGCTGAAGTGTAGGCAGGCACTTCTACACAGTTCGCCTACACCTTTTCGGCGGCCACAGCGCCGTCTACACCGGCACCGACGCAACGAGAGGAGACCACCAGCCGGCGATCGGTTTACGGCCACGCGTCACCGTGATCTTCGCTTTCTTCCTCTTCTTCTTCTTCTTCGCTTTCTTCATCTTTGTCTTCTTTTTCTTCGACTTATTTTTCTTTCTTTCTGCGATGTTTCTTCTGCTTATTCCTTTGTCACCGGCAAACTGCTGCGCCAGCTGTTAGCCCGCTGCTGCTGCTACTACCGCCGCCAATCAGCCAGCCAGCCAGCGGTTGAACCAGTGCCATAACCACCCCCAACACCTCCACGGCACCCCCGACCCGTGTAGTTGTGCTCTTTCATCGCAATCTCCCGGCCGTACGTCTCTCTCTCTCTCTCTATCAGGACCTCTCTGACCTCCGCTCTCGCGTTTTCCTCGCGTCCCTCCAACTCTATCACTGTCTCGACTTCGTTCTCTGTCAATCTTTCGTTGTCAGTGTTGTTGTTGTTGTTGTTATTCGCGTGCTCTTGATCTAAATCGGCCTACGGCCCAGGTACAGTCGTCTAGACGACCGACCCACCACGAGTTAAGTAATGTAAGGACAATATTTCTAGTTCCAACTTATTCACTGCCAACGCTACCTCCTTCACCACCCCATCACCTTCGTCGTCCTGGTTCACCCCCCCCCCCCCCCCCCCGGCCTCCCCCTGCTCTCGCCACAGTTTCGCTTGTGTATTCTGTATCTACCACACGGTCGCCTTAAGCCTATATCTCTCTCTCTCCCTAACACGCACACTCCTTAACCGCCTTCTCCCTAATTGTCTCTCGCTTTCTCACTTTGGTCGATCTCTTCCGCGTATCGCTCCGTTTCTCTAATGATGAGGTTGCGCGACTCACTCACTACTCACTCGAAGGTGAGTCTGTGTCGGTCAAGCGAGCACCTCCAGAGTGCTTAGCACCTTTAGTTTGAATTGCCGTATATATATATATATAGAGAGAGAAAGAGAGAGAGCTAGTGAGAGAGAGAGAGAGATCTAAACCGTTTGCAGTGTAGATCGGCACGGCCTACAGATCGATCTGTGCCGATATGTAGTCTGTGGCTTGTGGAGAGGTCAATCCCTAGTAGTAAGCTGCCTGCAACGAGATCGATCCATAGTGGACCTGCAAAAAGAGATCGATCCTTAGTAGGACTCTGTAGGGAGATTGAGCCGTTAGTGGGCCTGCAAAAAAGAGGTCGATCCTTAGTAGGTGTATAGGAAGCTAGAGAGAAACATCACGAGGGCGATGATCGACCGATTGACCGATTAAGAGACCGGCCTGTCTACAAAAGAGCAAGGCGAGAGAGAGAGGGAGGGAGAGAGCAAATCAAACAGGGAGCGGACAGGCAGGCGACTGAAGCCCGAACCCCACCGGGAGCTCAAGGAATGATAGTGGAGACGAGCGCCAACCATCAGCAGCTTAGCTGTGCAGTATTCGTAGTATTGTATTATTAATAGTTGACTCTTTATTCGTTGAAGTTGAAGTCGTTTTACCAGCCAGCCAGCCAGCCACTCAGTTCAGACAACACAGATGAAAACACACCGAACATGCTCTGTTGCGGCGGCTGCTGCTGTTTTTGTCTCGAATAACTACCGCTACTTGAGCCCCATCTCCCCGATTGATGATTGCGGGGGCGGCACTGATGATGATGATGATGGTGATGATATTGTTGTTGCAGTTGTTTCGAGTTTTGGTGTCAGTCTTGCTGTTGTTGTTGTTGTTGTTGTTGCTGTTGCTGTTGTTGTTGCTGCAGCTGCTTCTGCTGTTAAGGTTGCTGCTGTTCATTATGATCATGGGTCGGCGACGGGTGGCGACCGTACGACAGGCAACACGAAATGAATGAAACAAAAATGAAGAAACAAACTTAACAGCAATGAACGAAACGAAACTGAGTCACTATCAGTGCCAATCGACGACAGCAACAGCAGCAATACCAAAATTAACATCAGCAACAACAACAACAACACAACAACAACAACATTAGCAACAACAACATCAGCAACAACAACATGAGCAGCAACAACAATGGCAGCAGCAACAACAACAACAACAACATTAGCAACAACAACAATAGCAGCAGCAGCAGCGGCGACGTTGGCACGCTTCGCCGGCTGGTGGTCTCGTGTCGGGGTTTTCTGTCGCAGCGTTCTGCTATCAGCGGCTGCCTAACATGCGTCGTTGTCGTTGTCGTCGTCGTCGTCGACGTCAGGCTTCTTCTGGTGTCTGACTTTGGCCTGCCGTTAAGGCCGCCGACGCTAAATGAACGGCGACGATGCTAGCTGGATGCCTGTGGGGGCCTGTCGGCCTGCCAGATGGTTGGCTGATACTGGCAAACGGCAACGGCAGTCAACTCAATCGCTTCAACTGCTTCTGTCGCTTACTATCTAACTGTTGCGCTACTTGTCCCAATCGATAGCTGCTATGGTTGCTGATGACAATGGTCCAAATGGTAACGACAACAACAACAACAACCGTAGCAACAACAACAACAACAACAACCGCAACAACAACAATCGTAGCAACAACTGTAGCAGCAACAAAAACTACTGTAGCAACAACCGCAACAACAACAACAACAACAACGACGATATCGATAACTACGCCCATACTCACCGGACGACGCCATTACGACGTCGGTCACAGACACAGTCAACAACAACAACGAAGACACTGATTACGGTTTTGTTGACATTAGTGTTGTTGCTGTTGTTACCGTTGACTGCTGTCGTCCTTACGTAGACCAGGAAATGGAGAGAAAGGAGAGGAAACACCTCTCGCGTGCAAATTGCGTGCATGGTGCACGTGCGAGCACAACATGCACATACACCTTTGTTTTTTGCTTGGTGTAAAGTAGTAGAATTGTTGTTGTTGTTGCTACTGCTGCTGCTGCTAATGCTACTGATACTGTTGTTGCTGCTGCTGCCGGTGTTGTTGTTACTGTTCATTAGGGTACTGTGATTTTATTGTTGCTGCTGGTGTTGTTGTTGTTGTTGTTACAGTTAGTTATAGTACCGCACTTTTGTTGCTGTTGTTGTTTTGTCTTTCTTTTTTCCTCATTCCCTCATTGTCTTTATTCCCTCTTCGTTTTTCCTTTAAGCTTTTTCCTCTGTATCGTCGTCGTAGACTACCGTGCGTGTGTGTGTGTCTGGTCCATGCTTAGTTAACTCCTGCTGCTGCTGCTGCTGCTGCCGCTGCGGCAACGCCTGTTACGGCTTCTGTCGTTGACTGGTGAGCGAGACTTACGAGACCACGGCAAAAGGCGACGACGACGACAACAACAACAACAACAACAACAGCGACAACAACAACAACAGCGACAGCGACAACCACAGCAAAACCAGCAGTCGCAAAAGCACCAAAAGAGACAGCAGACGGCTAGGCTGCAGAAAATCACCATCATCATCATCATCGTCATCATCATCATCATCACCATCACCACTACGATACGGGGACGAGCCTGGTGTGGAGGCTGATGATGACGAACAGGCTATCGACGACGAAGCTGAAGAAGAAGCAGGCAACGAGAGCAGAAGTGTGTCGCTTCGGCACGAGACCACCGGCAGCAGCAGCAGCTGTCTACCTCTAAACCGTTGTTTGGTGCTCTGTCTGCTGTCTGCCGCAGAAGCATTAGCGGCCGCAGCAACAACAACGACGACAACAACAACAACACCGACAACAACAACAACAACGGGCCAGCCGTGTACCACGCGTCGTCGTGGTCGTCCATTCGAACAACAGCAGCAGCAGCAGAAGTAGCGACGATAGCAACAACGACGATAACGACAATAACAACAACGGCAACAACAACTACGATAGTAACAACAACAACAACAACGACAACAGTACTAGCAGAAAGGCACTATTATTCTGCAGCCAGCCAGCCAGCAACACAGCCGACAAATCGTCGACGAAAACCGACAACGGCAGAAACAGCAGCAACAACAACAACATCAACATTTGGGACAACTACAACATTAGAAACTGCAACAACTACAACAACAACAACAACAACAACAACAACAACAATAGCAGTATCAGCAACAACAACAGCAATATCAGCAGCAACAACAACAACAACAGCCGCCACATGGCGACAGCAGTACAAGCAAACCAGCGGGTAAACCGTGGCACGAGTCACCGAGTCACACCTGAGGGAAGGCGGGGAGTGGGGGTGGAGTGAGGCGAGGAGTGGGGATGGCAGTGAAGGAGACGCGTGAAGTAAACGCGCGACCACCACAGGGCATTTTGAAATACGCGTTCGTTGGTTGGCGTCGAACTACGATTGATAGTTAATTATTTTGTGCGTAGAACGCGAGCTATCATCTATCGCAGGCGTAGGGAGGACAGCAGCCGCCTTCGTGCGCAATGATCCATCCCCTCCTGAACGCTAAGGCACGCTCTCGTAGCGCCAGTGACAAATCGGGGGCAATAGGCCATCGTTGGTGGGGTATAGATATATCGATATAGATATATCGATTAATCGACATCATGCCTCCAGCAAACAAACACACATGACACAACAACAACAACATCAACAAAAATGAATGCGTAAACTGTCGAATGCGAGCACAAGTCCCCCTCTGTGAATCGACAAAAAAACTCACGCCAGAATGATATATATAAATATATATATATATATATATATATATATATATATATATATATATATATATATATATATATTATATACGAGTGCGTTTGTTATACAAATATGTATGTACATAAACGTATAACGGTGTGTGCACACAAATACGTCTTGTCAACAAAACAACACTTAAATTCTTTAACACATTTCTTTGTTATAGTATATATATATATATATATATATATATATTGCTGCAAGTTTGTCAGGCCTTGCTGTTTGAGGTTGTACGCCAGTACGACACAAACATATATTATACATTGGTGAACGAAGGTTATATCAACGGGATCGGAAGCGCCTCCAATATATATATATATATATATATATGTATATATATATATATATATATATATATATATATATATATACATATATAAAGAATAACTTTTTGTTATATGATGTATTATTCAATAAAAGACTACCCATGTTCCTAGCCTACCAACAAGTGTAACATCTACAGTTGTTTTCTCTACCTGTATGTCGCGTCTAGGTTGAATGCGCGACTCCCAGTACTAGAATTAGCCGGCTATCTTCGTCGTTTCATTTCGTCAACGTTGTTATTGTTTACACGTAATTGTTTGAACGGCGGTACATTAAATCTAGTTGGAGCACAGATCAACCCTAGACAACTTCTGTTTAGCCTACCGTCGTCTCTCGTACGCAAAGTAATGTATCAACCGCAAAGCCCCATAGACTGAGCAATTCGAACGTGAAATTCAGCGACTTCAACTACGTTGCGAATTTTGGCAAACGACCGGACCGCATTCCATTGCAAAAAGCAAAATTCCTCCCTAGTCCCCTCTCCCCATATTGGATGTCATCACTAGCTCGGTAAGGCCGTAAAGCCAATTCGCTAACCAGCTGATCTTAGTAGGTGGATCTTACTATGCCATTATACATTTACTGGAAGCTTTACGCAGTTGAGTGTTTCACGGTCTTGACGGATCACCTCGACGGTCTGGGCTTTGTCGATCGTTCTCTGCAGCGCACCAAGCTACAACACTATTTTCATTTCTTGTCGATGTTGTTGCTGCTGCTGCTGCTGCTGTTGTTGTTGTAGTCTCGCATGGACAGACTCAAACATTACTGAGCAATGAAATTGACGACCGGCGAACGTATGGTATTTTACCTGGCCATAGCTAATTGTGTTAGGTTTACAACAAAACTGAAATATGATGCATATGATACCGCATGTCGGACGATGCAACACGACGACGCATTTTTATCCAAATCTCTTCCTACGCCCGACAACGTCCAGCTAAACCGCCCACGCGATTGTTGCATCGAAAACGCGATATCGAACATGTAAAGCGGAGATTTTTGTCAAAAGCTGTCACAAACAACCAAACATCATGCGATTATGGTGCAATGTGATTAGACGCAATAATACCTAGAGTAGTCGGTGCTAGATGAGTCAACATATCACATATCATATCACATCATAGCTAAACACTATATCAAGGAAACCTTATGCTCTCATCGAACCAATACTTTCGTGTTAGCTACTGTTACTACCAGTATAATTGTAGTAGTAGTAGTAGTAGTAGTAACTACTAAAAAATTCGTAGTTACTAATGCTAATACTACTACTGGTAAAGTTTTCGGGCTGACTGACACTCAGCCAAGATTTAACGTCCACGGAACTGTTTTTCACAGATTGCTTCACAGACGGAAGATTACTAAAAATCCTTTCGGGGCTGACTCTCAGCCAAGATTTAACGTCCATGGGACTGCTTTACTACTACTGCTACTACTATTACTAAGTCATTTGCTTGGCTAGCCTTGGTCGTATCAACACGCACGCAATAATGTGTATTTCTGATTTAACAGTGAAAATTCGCATTGTTCATCGTAGATACCGTAGCAATGCTTCGTTGCTCTTAGACAGTCACTTGAACCTATCAACGACCACATGCATACAGCCACACACATTCATACATACATGCACGTTCACACAGATATCTATTTTAGAACTACAACAATGAATATTCACATTGCGTATCGTGCATAAACAGCAAACAAATCAATCGTTTCGTTGATTTCGGTCATTGTTGAACTTGTTGTTTTGAACTTCACACTACAGCACACTCCGACACGCAAGCCGCCAAGAATGTCACCGACGAGGGGTTTCAACCGGACGTTCAAAACAACCAAACAGCCTTCTCTCTCTCTCTCTCTCTCTCTCTCTCTCGCCCCCCTCTTTCCGTCTCTCTCCCCTCTCCCTATTTCTTTCTCTCTCTATATCTCGGTCTCTCTATCTGTCGCTCTCTCTATCTCTCGCTACCTTTCTATCTATCTCTCTCGCTACCTTTCTATCTATCTCTCTCGCGCTCTCCCTCTCTCTCTCTCTCTCAATCTCTTTCTCTCTCTCTCTCTGGGTGACGCCAGATGTGTCACTGATGTGACTGATGGTCGTATCTCGACGATACGTAACAGCGTCACGGCGACTTCGAAATAAACGGGGGGGAAAGTAACACTACACTACACTACACTCACTGCCTGCTCTGCCTGCACTGCTATACGCTGCGGCTGAGGCGTTGTCGTACAAAAGGATGTTAAGGTGATATATTCTAACGACACACTATTCCTCCTGCACGGCAAACGATCGACGAACAATTCACGAAGCACGAGAAAAAGACAAAGAAGAAGAAAAAGAAGAAAACAAATAGAACAAAATGCTACAGCAACCGCAACAGCAGCAGCAGCAGCAGACGCAAAACATATCCGAGCAGCTATTTGGCGCCAAAAATCATCAAGCCAAATTGTTGGTGGCCGTTGGTTGCGTTGGCGTGTTGCCTTTGTGTGCGTGTGCGACAAATTTCATCGCAATAAATGCGATACAGTTTTTTGCAGACCTTCTTCTAATTCATTCAGAAGACGAGAACGACTTTTATGATGATGGTGGACGACGACGACAATGATGATGATAATGCTGACGACGACAACGACGATGACAATTCGAATGATGGTGGCGGGAATGCTGGTGGTAATGGTGGTGGTGATGATGCCAAATGCTAGCAGCGAGAGATAGCTTCAATGAAGCACCATCCCCTCCTTCGTACGTTTAGCAGCAGCGACATGCGATACGCCATATGAGAGTGTGATGAGGCGGGTGCTGCAGCTGCTGAGTTTGACAACGACGATGCAGACAGGTCCGACCAGCAGCCGACACGGTCCGCAACCTCGACAGTGAACGGCCGAGGTAAGGATGAATGTATAATGATTTATTTTCCCAATAATAATAATAATAATTTTTTTAAATGATCCGTAAGGCAATTGCCCGTGTACGGTTATTTTCGTGTCAAGGCTAATTTAATTCCACTCCGGCATTTATCTGGTCTAAATTGGAAACCATGCAAACCAATTTAAGAGTGGCCGGTCTGGGTCTCGAACCCAGTCCCCCCGAATGCAAGGCAAAGGCTTTGCCACTAAGCCATCTTGCTCGGTAATAATAATAATAATAACATCGTTTACACATATGACGAAGAATTAGCTAGTTTGTATAAATACTGTTATCGAAAGCACGTTACTTATTAGTAGCGTTCCATCAGTATTAAACCGTAAAACGGATTTTATGTCGTCCGCGACCATTCGCAGTAGTGTAGCGACATTATTCACGCTCGTCATAAATTAAATGCGCTAGGATGCGTTCGACGTCCGTGCCACAGGCCTTAAGGCCCATGGCGAGCGTCGAGACATGTTTTGTACTGAATATATGGTAAATAAATATGTATGTTATATTAAAAAATATATGTATATATAATATATCAGTGCCGTCAAGTTTACAGCTTACTGAGTATTTTATGCAACGCTTAAAGAAGATAAAAGCGCTTCGCTAAACGATGGGAACCTCACTGCAAACACTTAGTACTGTATGTAATGTCACTAGTTGAATCTGGATCATTTAGTTCGTATACAATTATGCTGATATTCATGAGTTTATGTTTTTTTTATTCGCAACTGTATTAGGACTGTTTTTGTGTTTATAATGTATGAAGTTGAAAATGATTCTACCCCTAAGTACCATGATTAAAATTGGAATATCGAAAACGATTTGTATGCTTACTAACCCAGTTTAGACTGCGGAATCTGCGATGTACAGGAAGTTGTTTATTGTTACTGTTTCGTGGAAGCTAGCAATCGGACAAGCAATCGATATGTTAAGGAAAAGAGTCGACTTCTTTGAAATGTGCGGATCACTTGTATGCAGAGTTCTGTATTCTCTTGACGTTAGGAGGAAAATTTGTCAACCGATAGAGTGTTTTTACCAATCCAACAAATGATCAATATAAAGCCTAGAACGATTTACTTTAGCAAGCACCATCATCAGACCAACTAGTTAAGAAAACGTAGTTTTATTTGGACGCTAAAGCTGTGTCTATATATAGTAGGCGGAAAAATCACTACAAGCTTTAACATCTGACGGCCTAATGGCATTGTGTTACATAATCCTATATAGAATGAGCCTTATCTCATAATAACAATAGTGGTTATTGACGTTATTATTTCCTAATTAAGACAATGGTGAGATGTAAACATGTGCCAGCATTTCCTCAAACGTTATTTCGACCCGCGATGGCAATACAAGCAGCATTCCTCTGCAAACTGTTAAAAATAAGTCACCATGCTTAGAAACTGTTTCTTGCGTCGATCACCCGCAATTTCCTTCATACACCTTGCTATATCTTCGAGGAACTTATCAGTCCCCAAGCTGATGGGGCCAAATGTCTCCAGGGCAACATGAACAAAACAGTAACCTCTTGGCAATTCGAGATTATTTCTTCACTTCTTCGAGTGTGCAGTTCAACAAATAAGCCGCGGCGCACGTGAAACCACGCCGTGGTAGAGGAGACACTTCAATCCCAGACTCAGCCTACCTTGTAGCGACTATAAGCCAATAACTCAGGTCACATCTTGCCACCGCGAGTTAGACTTAGCGAGTTGGAAAGTAATCCTGCTTTGCATAGGACTCTCCTGGCAATGCTATTAAGATCTGAGAGCCCAGTCTCTCAGCCTCAGGACTCCTAAGACAACTCAATGGGTGTAGTCAATCGGGGTCGACCTGTTCATCACATGATGCACACTAAATAGATACTCAGATACGAGCACATATCGTGGTACCCGATATCGTCTGAAAGGAGTTGATATCCAGCATTGGGCCGAGCTGGCGTGAGGACAGGACAGGGCAGATGCTATGCCGCCAGAAAAATGGCACAATCTTTCGGTAATATGAGGTCCTCCATAAGTTTCTTCGTTTTTCTTCGTTTTGTTTTGCGTCAAGCGTGCGCTGGTTAACATGTTATGTTAGGGCGGCCAGGGTCAAGTAAAGACCGCTGATCTCCCCATCTGCTAGAAACTTTTTTTTATTTTGCCCCTTCACCGTTCATCAAGGAGCGAGTTCGCTATGGAGCCAGGTTCATTAGCGAAGCAGTGTAGCCCTCCCGCGTATAGGAAGGCTTGCTTTATTGTATGTTTTTCTTCTATGCGGCTGTTTAGCGTCTAGTTATATTGTAATATCGTTCGTAGATTCGTGGTGAGCAGAAAGGTTTTCGGAGTACTCAGAGATCGAACCAAAACGTAGAGCTCTCTATGGGTGCATATTGGTCGAGCGTGAGCAAATTTGTGCGACGGCCTCTCGTTTCGGGAAAAGAGCCCGCAAGTTTTGCTCCGGGCCGTTTTCTTTCTACCGAGGTGTGCCGGGAAGCACTTCCGTGATCTTGAGGTGTGCCTCTTATGGCCATAGCTTCACAAATCGACGCGAGTAATCATCATTCTTGTTTGAACCGTAACGCGGATTGTATATTTTCTAGCCACTTGGCTGGCTAGGCCATCGAACCTAGTGACGTGCTGTATTCGCGTGCGTCTTGCGACCGTAGGAGACACATAGATGCTGCACGGGTTAGAGTCCCACTTTTGCACATTTGTGCTTATAGGGTCTGACTTACAAAGCAATTCGAAAGCAGTCCCGTGGACGTTAAATATTGGCTGAGGGTCAGCCCGAAAAAGTTAGGCTGGCTGGCCTACCAAGGGTGGCCTCGCCGAGGCACCGGACGCGGCTCAACGGATGCCATTTGATTTAGGCAATGACAGACAATGACGAATCGTTAGAACACTTGATTCGGTTTTCTGCCTCCGATTTTAGGGACGTTTTTTTGCACTTTGCTATTTGTTTTGCTAGGCAGCCTTCGAAGCAATAGGTAAAGGGAGGTTACAAAGCACCTCCCTATCTCCGTCTTTGTGCAATATCTACCTTGTCATTGGCAAAAAAAATGTCTACACAAGTACCAGACATATTGTGCCGACGTTGCACGATATGTTGCAAAAATACAATTGATTTCAAGTAAAGCGTTTGTATTATCATCATGGTCACACATTTGTTTCACTCATATTGAGAAGATTACGAGACCTTTGTTACCTAGAGCACATTGTTACTTGTCAACTTCTATCGGCAAATCATTCAAGAGAGGTAATGCCGCGATCTCTGCGTAGGCGCCAGGCGGGCAGATGCATGATACTTCGTGCATGCTTGAGAGTGCAGTCGGCGAAGGCACTCTGTGCTTTCCTCATAGGCTTAGAGAGCACGCGGGCGCGAGAGAGGGAGAGAGCTCTTGCACACGCAGTTCTATAACACGCATTTGCGAATTCGTCCATCTAATTGGCTCGCTGCGGGCAGTTTTTCGATCTTCATTAGCATCATTGTCTTTTCGCCTTCTGTCGTGAATTTCGCCTTCGCGTTGGTCTTTCGACGCAAGCGGGTTTTTTTTTGTTTGGCGGAGATCGGCGGTAACCTACAACAGGTCCGTGTCAGAGGGAGGGCGGGGAGGGGCGAATTCGCACTGATCTGAATGCATTGGAGATTTGCACCAATGTGATGGTACTGGAGGTTCGCACTGATGTGATAGTAATGGAGGTTCGCACCGAGGTGATAGTAATGGAGGTTCGCACCGAGGTGATACCACCGAGATGGTCATTAAGGAGCTACCGCCTACCAAGTTCTAACTACTATAGTACCAACACCGCGCAATATTGCTGATCATATGCTGCCGATGATGCCGACGATGTTGATGAAAAGGAGGCGGCGATGAGGCAGCTTTCTCAGTCTCCGATTGCGAGGCGAGCGTGTGCCAACCACACCGGCGTCATACGCATGTGGGCACACAGGCAAACATATAGGCGGGCTATAGGCAGGCCAAACGGCAGGAGACAGGGTGCGCCACTGCCGTCGGCGGATCAACCCCGGGGTCAACTATATGGCGGGACATCATAACCCCATCAGTAGCCTTCAACATATGAACCGCGGTCACTCGGTGAAGGGGTCAGTCAGTGAAGAAGGAAGTGAGAAATATGACGACCACGCGGTAGCCTCAAGGTAGTCGCCGAGTAGTCGAAATGAGTGAACGAAAAGGAAGTATGACAAACAGTAAGACGGAGTAGACAGATATTGAGAAGAGAGAGATAGAGGAGGCGATCGACATAGGGGTTGAGAGCTAAGAAGAGTCTAAGCAAGAGATACATAAAAGACAATGAACGAGATCAATATAAGTCGGAGTTAATGACTGACCCTGAAGGACAACATCGGGAGGACCTAACAACAGCAAAAATAACAACAGCAGCAATAAAAAATAACGTTAACAACAACAATAATAACAACAACAACATCATCTATATTTACCCGGCCATGTCCTATGTCGACTGTCCTGGTGGGTATGTGAGTCATGCTCATGTCCGAAAGATACACATTAAGTAAGCCTAGGCCGCATTAGAGACAAAGAGGGCACATGGATAAGGAGTGAGAGAAAAAGGCATACACACACACACACACACTGGAGAGACACGCGCTGGATGTAGCCGAGACATGGGTGCTTCTGAAACAGTAGTCAGGAAAGTGACAGGAAACACAGTCGGAGCTCGACGACCTTGCTTGTCGGCAAGACGAACTGATTAACCCCTGCGGACGGACCGTAATAAACTAGCGCCCCCCTAGCGAGGATGTTTATGGGGGCAACGTCGACGCCCCTGCCGGCGGCGCCGATACAAATAACCTCAATAACAACAACAATAGCAACAGCAGAAGCAACAAAAAAAGACAAACGACCACGAGAAAAGCGAAGGCAAGCAAGAAGGTGTGAAGAAGATAGAACTACGTCAATGGGTTGCTGAATTGGGGGTGGGGGGTGGTGGTGCCACTGTTGAGCGCGTGGTGAGCGCACACAAAAGGTGTGAAACCGGAAACGAGCAGCAAGGGTAGTCGGTGGGGCGCGCTTTGTCGCTGAATTTGATGGATTTTTGGCCGGCCCTTGAACTGGGGTGGTCGCGCGCCACCGAAAGTCGGCCATGATCTGCCGGCACCATAACTCAACACGGTAATGATAATAATTATAGACCAGTTGTTGCTTTCGTCGTCGTCGTCGTCGTTGTTGTTGTTGCTGTTGTTGATGTTGATGTTACTGTTGTTGTTGTTATTGTTATTGTTGTTGTTGTTGTGGTTGGTGTTGTTGTTGTTGTTGTTGCTGTTGTTGTTGTTGTTGTTGTTGTTGTTGATGTTGTTGTTGTTGTTACTGTTGTTGTCGTGGTTGCTGTTGTGTTGCTGTTGTTCTTTTTCTTCTTGTTTTTCTCTGTTACTGGCATTGACTAATGCTGCGGCGGTGACAGACAGTCGTCCAGGTTGTAGTTTTCGTGGTCGCGCAGTAAAGGGGGCTAGCGGCCGAAACCCGACGATGTACGGAAGTCGATCGTCGAAGCAAAGGCTCAACCTCAAAAGTACCCTTAGTCGTTTCTCACCTGAGCTGAACTTTCGGCGGGGGCCGGTCGCTGCCATACACAAATATATATATATATATATATATATATATATAGATGTATGTACTAGCGCGATGTGTGGTGCACGGCTGCTGCCACGCGTATCTGCTCGGCGATGGCTTCGGCGATCCGATACTCACGCCCTGCTCTCAGCAGATATTGTGGTACATCTCGCGAGAAGTACCACGCCGGCACTTGTACGGCGCGGCGGGGCGTGTGCTCAGCTAACGACACTCGCTACTTACTTGAAGATGTTGAGGCAAAATACAAATGTATAAAGAGCATGCCTCTTGCAAGCGCCATAATAAGTACTATGGCACTTGAAAACGTATACTTTTATTCCCCCTAAAATGCTATTCTCCACAAGATGGATGTCCTTTGAAAAATACAAACTCAGAGAAACAGTGCGCATGTAGCGCACTAAACGCCAATGCTAAGGTTTTCGAAGGCGTAGACATCCAAGAACCAGGACCAAGGAGAGAAAAAAACATTTTATATATATACTCGTATATATATATATATATATATATATATATTTATTTATCAAAATGTATTCTATTGAAATGAATAGACCGGCCGAAGTTGTTTTCCGTACATAATATATATATATATATACATATGAGTGTGAACGTGAAACTGGCCCACACACGCCCGTAGAGGGAGGGGGGGGGCGGGTGGAGGCACGGCTTGAGGCTTCCGAGGAGAACTACCACAGCAAAAACAACGACGATAGTACAGGCTCGATGGAACAGGCCTCTGGCCTGCCTCCGGCTGCGTGTCGCCAAGTGTGTGCCTATGGCCTGTTGCAGCCGTAGGCGCATATTGATACGTGTCCTATCGATACGCCCATCCTGCTGCTGTTGCTGCTGCTGCTGCTGCAGGCCTGTGCTGCAGGACACGCGTGGATCGGCATTCAGCAAGGCTCAGTAAGTCAGTCACTCAGTCAGTCAGTCAAGCTACCGGCTCGACGCGGCCGGAGTGCGCCCATAAAGCTGGTTGAGTTAAAATATGTCTCTCTATCTCTCTCGCTCTCTCTCTCTCTCTGCCTCGCTGTAGCTCACACACACACACAAACACATGCACATTTTCTCCCTGTGTCGCCGTATTTCCTCCCCTATGTACCCTTCGCGTTGATATATGTGTATCTGCCAATGGTGACGGTAGCAGTGACAGAGCTCGCC
Source organism: Dermanyssus gallinae (assembly GCA_003439945.1). Lineage (NCBI taxonomy): Eukaryota > Metazoa > Arthropoda > Arachnida > Mesostigmata > Dermanyssidae > Dermanyssus > Dermanyssus gallinae. The sequence continues at coordinate 12,787 of QVRM01000569.1, read as the reverse complement.
ATTTTGCCAGGTTGTCGATCGTCGCGTTCTGTAGTCGTCGCACGATGCTGCCATGACAGCGGAACGCGAGGGTCGGTCGGAGAGTCCAAACTCGTGTGCCAAGACTTGACTGCCGTTCAGAGTTGGCGTTACTGATGTTAGCACCGCTACTACAGTAGTTCTGCTAACGAAAACAACAACAACAACAACAACAGCAACAACAACAACAGCAACAACAACAACAGCAACAATAACAACAGCAGCAACAGCAACAGCAGCAGCAGCAGCAACAACAACAACAACAGCAGCAGCAGCAACAACAACAAACAACAACAGCAACAGCGGCAGCAACAACAACAACAACCACAACAACAACAACAACAACAACAACCACAACAACAACCACAACAACAACAGCAACAACAACTGCTGCGCTTACCTTTACGACAGTTGCGTAGCCGCCGCCAAGACAGTTCGTCGTCGTCGCTGCCGCCTTGGTCAGTAAAGCCGAACACATTCAGCCAGGCGGAAGGCAGGCGGAAGGGGAACGGGACACCGCCACCGGTATTTTTAGCACCACTGCGATCGCTCTATTTGCGTCGATGTGCCTGCCGTCTTAGCTATCATCTGTCTCGTCGTAGCTCAAGCAGCCAGCCGCGGTTACCGTCGCGGGGACTCGAGACTCGTGTGCGAGCAGAGCGACACGTGTGGAAGCACGCCTCCCTCTCAGCTAGGACCCTCGGCAGTGCCATGAACGAACCTGCATGCACACATATATACGCATTTCGCTATTTTCTTCTTGGCATGAGCCACGGAGCACGGACAGTAGACAGCTGAAGCTGCTTGCGTGTCGCCGTAAACACGCCGCGGAATCGTGTACGCGACACTGGCAGCGTCTATTGTAGTATATGAGGAAAACACAGTAATGCAAGCTTAACTAGCTAGCAATAGCGTTCGTAGTCTCGTGGATATAAAAGGCGGTATCTATTTATTAAATGACTTTTTATGTTAGCACTTTGGAGTGAACAATTGTCTCCGCGTTAACGTGTGGTTACGGGTTATCTAACCCGGGAGGTTAAAAGCGTTATCTGTTTATATATATATATATATATATATATATATAGAGCGGGGGCTACCATCAAGCAAGGACACGGACAGCTGATTCTTAACCTCACGTGACACCTTTTAACCACCACTTTTATTAAGGCGAGCACTGCCGAGTGTGCAAACGTAGTGTAAAAGATTAATAAATCATCACAATATTTTCTATATAAATTGTCTACTTTCTATACATATTATATATACATGTTCTGGCATACCGAGGCTGTCGTCCATGATTACTGGCTCTCGATTTACAAGCTTTGATTGTGTGTTGTGCCTATGTGTGTGTGTGCGTGTCTGGCCGTTGTCGCGGCTACGATCACCGTTGTTAATGGAATCGACTATATATATATATATATATATATATATTATAAATTATGAAATCTACCCTTATCTATGTAATACCTAATTGTTGGAATTTCTCGAATCGTTTATCTGCGTACAACAACTAGAAACATTAGGCTACATCTAAACATACCAAATGTCAAGCCATATATATATATATATATATATATATATATATATATATATATATGGGGCTTCCCCAGCTTGTTGATATGACCTTTGCACAATATATGTTAGTATATGGTGTCGTACTACAAAATTTTGTTTTTGCATTACGACTAGCAGGACATCATAAACTTGTGGCGATATATATATATATATATATATAGTTAGACATAACCTAATGTTGCTCTGTGTGTTCTTTGATGTTCCCAATTTAGCCGCGTTACCGGCGCCTTGAAGGGCATTCCAAATGGCCGCTGTTCTAACCTCGAGACCATGCAATTAAGTGAAGCTCGTCTTATTTCCTGGTCGTAGGACGAATGCAGAAGCTGGCGCCTATCGCGTAACGGTACGTAGAGCCGGCAGGGCGCACAGCCTTTAAGAACGCTTTTGACCGGACTTTCTCTTAAAATCGTTCACGAAACGAGCATAGTGTTTGGGTATGCACCTTGCGTCGCTCGGTTACTTATTGTTGCTCAGCTGCAACATGGCAGCGAATATGCATGAGTTCAATGTCGATTGATCGTTAACTGAGAGGTTGTTTGGTGGCATGAATGAGGCGTTCTGACGCGTTAGAAAGTTTTTTGATTTTTATCGAACGTGTCTCAGGAACTTGTCACTAGTTGGCCTTTGAGTTCAATACGAGTCTAATGACAATGTCCTGTTCCTCGAGGAGATTTTAATTTCAATTCCATTCTAATCGTCGCGTATATGGCGGGCCATTCACGCTACTAAATACGAGAAAGTTCTCAAATCTAGAACAGCAGTAGGAGCATACAAGTATGTATCGCACGTCTGCATGATGAATATAGAAATCATATGCCTAGCAAACATTTTGTTCTGTACCTTTAAACAATTATATATATATATATATATATATATATATATATATATATATATATATATATATATATATATATATACATATATATATATATATATATATACATATATATATATATATATATATATATATATATATATATATATACATATATATATATATATATATATATATATATATGATTAATTCAAGATATCTGGAGAAGGAAGGTCATATTGACTTGTCTCCGTCATTGCTTCGACGAGCAAGTTCTGGTCTTCGTCAAATAAGCCCTGTCAGTTAGTTGTTAGCAGCGGTAATGGTGGCAGTCTGTCGAAGTGCAGTCACGGCGTGAGCCAGGCACACCGGAGAGGCAGGCCGAGAAGGCAGGATCGTATTCTGTCGTTCCTTTTCCAGCCAGTTTGTCTGTCGGTACACTCGTACTTCTTGAATGGGCAGAAGCGAACTCAACGAGCGATTAGCGCGGCCGGCGACAACCAGTGTATAGCAGCACTGTTTTCGCGTCGACTTTCTGGTCAGCGTCGTCGTCGTCGTGGCGGCTTCGTTGCCCCGCCCCCCCCCTTCCAACTACCCCATTATCTTCACCATAGGCAGAGCTGAAACTATAGGTACGATATGGTAGACTGGTGTCGATTTGACGGAATAATGAGTATCTCCAATACATGTAGTAATAGCAGTAGTAGTAGTAGTAGTAGTTGTGTCGAGCCCGGTGGCGTGGTGGCTTAAGTCTGCGCCTCGCAACCGGAGGAGACACATCAGAGGTGCGCGGGTTCGAGCCCCACCGTTGCCCCACATTTGTATTTATGGGGGTCCGTCTATGAAGCAATGTGAAAAGCAGTTCCGTGGACGTTAAATCTTGGCTGAGGGTCGGCCCGAAAACGTTTTAGTAGTAGTTGTACTCTCTCCAAAGTGCTAACATAAAGTGTCATTTAATAAAGACAACATTATAATAATAAACTTCATAACCTACATTAACTGAGTAGTTGTACTTGATAGTCGACGAGCCCGGTGGTGGCGTGGTGGGTGCATTCGTCTGCGCCTCGCAACCGGAGGAGACACGGATAGGTGCGCGGGTTCGAGCCCCGCCGTTACACATTTGTATTTATGGGGGGTCCGTCTATGAAGCAATGCGAAAAGCAGTCCCGTGGACGTTACGTCTTGACTGAGGGTCAGCCCGAAAACTTTACTATTAGTCGTACTTGATATGCTATAGTATAGAGGTTATGTTACTTCAACATGGCGCAGCAATATGTCGTGGGCCATGTCAAAAACACCAGTGTGGCGAAGTGGCATTGTTAGAGCGTCCGGTATCTGGCGTATTTGCTGCTGCTGCTGCTGGTTATAACGACGACGACGACGATAATGATATCGATGAGCATGATGAGGTCGGTAGTGGTGCTGGCGGGACCATGATCATCATAGGTGGCCATTCGGCGACGTACAGGCACGCCACGTAGCGCATAACCAGCCGATTATCACAGCGCATAACCAGCCAATGGCCAGTGTTCAGCACGGGGGCAGAAAGATTCTGCAGGCAGGTTGTGTCTCTCTCTCTGTCTATCTATCTGTCTCTCTCTCTCTCACACTGTGATATCCGTATGAGTATGATGCCTATCTGTAACGCCTCGCTGCTGCTGTTGCTGTCGCTGTCGCTGCTGCCGATGCCAAAGCTGTTGCCAATGCATTGATGATCGGATGAGATCGGATCCACAGGAACACAATTCATGCAAAACCAGATTCATTAATTCATTTATGATTGATTGATCAATGGTTGGCCTGTATGCTGACGAATACCAACATGGCTGATGGTGGTGATCCGAACGTGACTGATTTCGCCTTGAGAGCTTGAGGCCCTAGCTATGGCACGCCAAGTAGTAGTACTACTACTACTACTATTACTGCTAGAACTGCTATGAGAAGTAATTCTACTACTACTACTACTACTACTATGATGACGACGACGAAGCCTTACAGAGCGACGTGGTCATCATTACTGCTAAGTACCACACTAACGATGATAGTAGATCATTGTAGACCATCCCTTTTCAGCAGCAGCAGCAGCAGCATCATCGCGCGACCACCAGACAAGCGCGGGGGTGGTGCGTCCTGTCTCCATATCCATATCGTATATACATACACCAATACAGTGTGCATACAATATGCGTGCTTAACTGGTGCGGCGGCGGCGGCGGCGACGGCGAATCGAGGTGATGCTTTTCAGCTTTTCCGACTGCCATGCCGCTGTTGTTGTTTCTGCTGCTGCTGCTGCCGCTGTGAGGGAACATAATCTGTCTATCTGTACGGCGCCCGCGGTGGCCGATCTCATCTAGTAGGTAAGGCGTGCACGCTCGATGAGCTGCTTTGAGCTGACGCAGCTCGAAAAACAACAAACATACCTGATGATGGGCATGATAATGCTGACGATGATGATGATGATGATATGGTGACGTGGACCCCCATTGATGATGATGATGATGATGATATGGACATCCCTGGGTGGCCCTGGTGAACGACAGGTAGGGGGCAACCCGCTCAACTAGCAAAGAGACTCTGTCAGAGGAAGTTAGTCGCACGCAAATAGAAATGGACGAAAAACTGTTTTTCACACACACACACATACATATATATTCAGCAGACTTTTTTCAATAAAGAAGACTTTGTATATATATATATATATATATATACATATATTGGCTTAGCTAATTCATCGTGATACGTGTAACATATACCTAATGTATTATACGGAAAATAAATATGAACTATATATATATATATATATATATATATTTATGCTAATAATATGTATATCCTCTGAGATTACTCGGCCCGTTAGATCGGGTAGCATTGTGCCGATAGAGGATCGGATCGTATATATTTATATATAGTTATACGCGTGTGAAGGAAGAGAGAGATGCGAAATGGTTTGCGCTAGAAGCACTAGAGTTTCCCCTATTGGCAATCATTGTTGTCTTTCAAACGTACTCCTTTCTATAGCCGTCCTGTTTTTCTTCTTCATGTTTTTGATTTCTCTCTTCTTGGCTATTTCCTATGCAAACCATGAAGCGGCTTTCGAGGATATCATTGAACACATTGTTTCCGATCGTACCTACCTTTATCTGAGACTGCGTTGCGTTCTTACGCCACGCCAAGATTCAAATAAACAATGCTACGGAATGGTTTACCTTAATTTGACACAAACGCCGACCCGGTAGTCATATCGACCGCAAATACTCCAGATACCGCACTACCCTTGATGATTCCACTGTGTGGTCGGCCAGATGATATGGGGGCACCGGCTGTCCCCACCCAGCGATCGTCACCAAATAAAGGGGTGCGGCGGGTTTTAATGATAGACGGCTGGCGTTTGCACGCAGAGATGCACGCGTATGTGAATGCGCTGAGATGCATGTAGAATTTGGGATGTACCGTTCAATACTTGACGTGCTGAATTTTTGTTCAACTCGATCATCCAGTATGTGGGTGTGGCTCATGTGACGGAGAATGACTTGTAATCACGCTTTCTTGTAATACTGTGAATGCAACTGTGCCAACTGTGCCTTACGCGCATATGGACGAGCATCTTAAATACGGGCACACATGTGTGTGTGTGTGTATTCAAGACGTCGATTCGTACATATAGAGACACATTCGTGCGTAGATATTCCTTCCTATAATAATAATAATTAATAATAATAGTCTCCATTGGAAGAACCAAACCTGGTTGGAGAGTCGCGAGAAACTACGTTCTATCTAAGTATCTAAATAAACACTTGAGTGCTTCTTTTTGTTATATAATCGTAGAGTGCAAATAACAAAATCAACAAATATCATTTAATAGGGCGTTGCGTAATACTCAATACAGAAAAGGCATTGGTCCGTTGCGTGCAGAGAACGACGGTGCGACTGTTACATTGTGCGTATCGAGAATGTTTGATCGCTAGGGTCGTATTGTTAGGGATGTTACTCCCCTGTCTACCCAGAAAACCGTAGGCCATATGCTGCGGCTACATTTTACATCAAGGCCATCATCTTTTCTTTATTTCTTCTCCCTTAAGTGTGCCACCTTGACATTGTGGTTTATTTATTTATTGTTTCATAAGAACAATTATAATAGTCATAATAAAGATATAATTTTGCTGATTCTTGCTGCTGCTGCTTTTTTCTGTTTCTCCTACCTACCGTTGTTGTTCTGTTGTCGTTGTTGCTGTTTTTTTTTTTTTTCGTAAACAATTATAAAGACAACGATATGATTATGAAGACAACGATTATGAAGTCAGCGATAAATGTCGTGACAATGGTGCGGAACGTTCAAGTTGTTCAGTAGGTCGTTGACGTTATCGCCGGCAGGGTATGCCCGTACAGGCGCGCTGGCGATATCGCACGCACATTTGACCATATCTATCAATAGTGATAGCATCATCTATGCTTTCCTACCTAAAATTAAAAACATTTTTTAAGAAGGTTGTTTTCCTACCTGGCTGGCTTCTCCACCTATCTATTTGTCCGTCTGTCTGTTTATTTATTTGCACCTGCATGTCGTATGCCTCATCCGTTCATGCAACATGCGTGCACTTTCGCTAGGACCGTCAAGAAGAGGAGGAGAGGGGATGGGAGGCGGGGGGGGGGAGAGACAGCAAGAGCGGCTGTTTATCTGAGCGCCATTCGGAGTTTGGTGGCACGAGCTGGCACGCGCCGTGCACCGCCATGTGCGTGCTACTACTACTACTACTAGTATACTATTACTTCTACTACCGACTACAACGACTACCCCGACTATGTATATGGCGGGCCCCTTCGCCGGCGTCGCCTTCGCCGTTGTTGTTGTCGCCGTTGCTGATCCTTGTCCTCCTTCGTCGTACTCCAGCTGTGGCAATGCTGGTGGCAGTGTGTGCGGGTGATGTCTGTCCGTCTGTCCGTCCGTTCGTCTTTCTCTATATACCTACCTATCTGTTCGGTCTTTAAGAAGATCAAGTAGAAAAAGAAGAAAAGTCTACGACGAAGACGACGCTGACGACAAAGATCATCGACCATCGACCGGCTGGTGTCTGCTGGTATCTCTCTCTTTCTCTCCCCCCCCCCCCCCCCCGGCCCCCGTTTCTCTGACGATCGCCGCCAGCCCGTCGTGGGCTCTCCATATGTCCATATGGGCCCGTCTGGTTAGCGTCTGGTGGCTGGCTAGCGTCTGGTAGCAGCATCAGCGGCAGCAGCACCACCACCACCAATCTGTCTGCCTGTCCACTTTACTTACCTAGAGTTTTCTCTACCTCCCCCCATCTCTCTCTCTCCCTCTCTTCACCTCCCCCCCTTCTCCTGTCCCTCTCTCGGTGTGTCTTTCTACATATCTCCACCTTGAAGATATTCACCACCATTCACCGTTCGGTCATGGGGCAGTTGGTCTGTGGGGTTGTTGGTAGTTCGTAGCGGTCGTCAAGCAGCAGCAGCCGCAGCGGCAGCAGCAGCCACAGCACGCTCGACCGGCCCTAGCCAGTAGTCGTAGTAGTTGTTGTAGTTGGGGTAGGCAGTAGCTACATAGTGAGCAAAGTAGCAGTGAGAGGGATGGCCTGGCTTGGCTAGTCTAGTCTGCCGCCGCTGCTGCCGCCGCCGCCGCAGCCGTTACTGTTGCTGTCGGTGCGGCTGGTGTGGCCGCACGCGTGTGCATCGTGCACGCGTCCATCGTGCGCCGTCTGGAGTCTGGAGGTGCGACGAACTGCCGCCGTCGCTGCCGCCGTCGCCGCTATTGCTGTTGAACTGCTGAAGACTGCTGTAGGCAGGCAGCCAGGCGGCTTGCGGGTGTTGTTGTTGTTGCTGCTGCTGATGCAGAAGCAGAAGAACAGGAGCAGAAGCAGCAGATGAAGAAGGAGCACAAGAAGCAGGAGAAGCTAGAGGAGTACAAAAGGAACGTTATCGTCGTCGTAGTCGTCGTTGTCGTCATGGTGTTTGTCGTCGTCGTCTTCGTGCTTCGTAGATCGGTTGCAGGCGGCCCGTGCCAGCCGCACGCCTGCTGTTGGTGGAGGTGCATCCCCCCTTCGCTCTCTCGCCTCTCCTCTCCCCCTCGTGAGCTCTCTCTGTTCCCCTTTCTCTCGCTTTTTCTTCCTCTAGTCCGTTCTTCCTCGTCGCTCTCGTGTCTCGTGTCTGTGTGGAGGTGAGCGGGGTAGACAATGGGGGGAAGTGGGGTGCCGCTCCTCCTCCTCCTCCTCCAGCATGCTGTTTGCATGCTTCATACGCGTCGTACCTGCGTGCTGTGCGTGGCATTGGCTGCCACCATTGCTTCGGCAGCATCAGTAGGACCACCAGCACCAGGACCAGGACCAGCAGCAACAGACAGTCATCGTCGTCGATGGTGAAATCTTCTTTTTCTTCGTTCCTATGTTCATTCCTCCTGCTCTTGTACTTCATCGTTGTTGTTGTTGTTGTTGTCGTCGTCGTCGTTGTCCTTGTTGGGTGTCGCCGTAGGCTTCATCATCACGGTCGTTGTCTGCTCTCCTGCTGCTGCTTCTTCTGTCCTGTTGCTACCGTAGTGTTTATTGTCGTTGTTGTTGTTGTTATTGATGATGATGATGATGTAGATGTGGGTGATGATGATGATGTGCATGATGTGTATGGTGATGATGATCTGGCGGCCGAACTATGATCGACCGGCTGGCCGGCTGACGGGCGGCGCGCGCCCGCGCGCGCGCCAATGAGCCAGTAGCGGCGGCGATGAACGACAAGCGAGACACACAGACAGACGACACAACACCACACCGGTCGCGTGCGGCACTTCTTCGTTCTTTTCGTACTCGACGACGACGTTGTTGTTGCTGTTGTTGTTGTCGTAGGAAGCAGCAGCAGCAGCAACGATAACGACAGACGGACTGACGGGCCGCCGGCTTTGCTCCTGCTGTTCTGCTACGGCTGGTTCGCTTAGCTTAGACACTGCAACAACAACAACAACAGCAACAACAACAGCAACAACAATAACAACAGCTCACTACATAGACTCTTAGAGAGAGGGTACTGGGTTTGCTTGCTAAGGCTGCATTAGAGCCGCCTGCGTTTGCCACCGCCTGCGCTGCCGCTAGGTGGCTCTGCTCGCTCAGCACGAGCGACAGCAACAGCACAGCAGAAATAGAGGGCTCGTCGTTGCTGTTGCTGCTGATGATGCTGCTGCTATTGCTGTTGTTGCTAATGCTGTTGTTGCTGGTACTGCCGCTGGTTCCTCTATGGACCGGCCCTACTATTACGACTTCTACGCTGATGACGCTGTGCTATTGCTACGGTTGCTGTCAACGGTGGCAGCAGTTTCTACTACACACAGTACTATGACGACGACGGCGGCTGCTACAACTACCTTCCACTACTACCTCTACTATACCAATAGAAAGAGCGACTCTTGTTATTGCTGTCGTTGTTATTGGTTGTTGTTGCTGTCGAGGAGCCATGTGGCGAGCACATCTGCCACGCGCCAACCGGCGGCGGCAGCAGCAGCGGCTCAGTTATCGCGCTCGTGGGTTCGCCTGCTGCTGCTGCTGTTGTTGCTGCCAGCGCTTCTCTGTCCTCCTTCTACTGCTGTTGCTTCGCCACGACGGTTGGTTTCGTTGTCGGCTGGCCGCTCCAGGCTCGCTCTAGAGCGGCGTTGGGCCGGGGGGGGGGGGGGGGGGTGGCAGCAGCGGCGGAGGCTGCCGGCAGGGGCCGCTCTCGACTCTCTCCCCTGACAGATGCGCGCTTCGTATATATACGAGCCGGATCATCTACATGGACTCAGTACCTACCTAGCTCGCTAGCGACCTACCCTCGCTTCCTACCTACCTACCTACCTACCTAGTTATCTACGAGTCTCACTTTGGAGTTTCATAGACCATACGCGCACGCCGCACTTCTAGCGCAGAGAGCTTCGAGGACGAACCATCCTCCAGAAACCTCCTAACGATACACCAGATCGATAGCCTAACTGACTTGACAGATAGAGATCCTTAAAACAGGAGACCGACCTGACCGAAACGAGTTAACTAGTGTGGTGTCAACTAACTACGCACGTTGCAGTTGACAGTTAATGTTGACGGTGAAGACCGCAACAGCAACGACGACCACGATTCATAGGAGCGGTAGTGCAATATTGCTGCTATTGTTATCGGTGCTGTTCTTACAATTCGTTGATGTTGCCGTCACGACTGTGTCCTACCTTGCCTGTGACCTTGAACACGAACAGTCACGCCTGACTGTTCGGCTCGTCGCCCTGTCCTGACAGCAGTGGACGGAAACAACGTGACCACCATGTATTCCAACAGCGTGCCAGTGACGCGCGTTCCGCGCAGTGAACCCAACTCGCCGAGCGTGGATTACTCGCTGGATTACTTTGCCGAACCTATGCTGCCCAGGTAAGAAAGGCTTCCTCTACATTGTCATCATCATCATTATCATTATCGTCAACCTCATTGAACATACTTGGCATCTAAACACGCATCTGATGATATAGCTAGACAACTTGCCAACATAGATAGACACATAGTTGTGTAGATAGACGCACAGACCCACCCATTCGGGTGCATCTGTGTCGTTAGCCTTTCACGTCCATAGCACGACCTTGACGTGCCATGGCAATGCGTCCTGCAACAAGAATGCCGACAGCTATGACAATCACAGCAATGTCTAACCACTGCATATTTATCGTCTCCTTTCCTCCAGACTTCAGCGACGCGTCAGCGCAACCAAAAAGTGCCGAACGTGCCACAAGATCGTGTACTTCACCGGCATCATTTGCAAGCACTGTGGCTTCGTCGCACACGAAGCATGTGCGGACGCCACACCTCACGTGTGCGATAGTGAAGAGTTGCGACGATCGCCGGCAGCAATCGGCGTTCCTTTTCACGCCCGAGGCCATCTCCGCGGCGGCGGCGACGGCCACTGGAACCGGCAGTTTCGGTGTCGGCGCCCAACGTCGCCCAAAAGCCCAAAGTCACCGATGTCGCCGACTGAGTTCCTGCGTACCGCGTTTTCATGGATGAAGGGCTCGAAAAAGACCGCGCCGGTCGTCGCGATGTCCGCGCCGGTCAGCCCGTCCATATCAAGCAAGAACAAGAGTAAGAAGGCGACGCTGAGCGGCGTCGACGCGAAGGAGAATCGCTGCGCGACGTGGTCGTCGCCGGAGCGCGCACCATCTGTCGTCGCCGAACCGAGCCAGTCGGCCGTCACTAATGAGGACTCGGACAGCGCCGTGTCCGAGTGGTGTATCCCCGCCAAGGATCTGCAGTTCGAGAAGTGCGTACGCCACGCCGCGAGTCGGACATCTACGAGGGCCGTTGGCACGGCGCGGTGTCCATCTACACGTTCAAGCGGTCGCAGGAGCTGTGGTCGCAGGTCAACCGCCTGATGCAGGTCCGCCACGAGAACTGCTCGCTGTTCATGGCGCTTGCATCGAACGAAACAATCTCGCCATCATTACGTCGCCACGCAATGGCCCGCTGATTTCGGAGGCGAAAACTCAGCTGAACGTTGAAGAGAAGCTGTCGGTTGCCCGCAGGTGGCCCAGGGCATGGGCTATCTTCACGCCAAGGGTATCGTGCACGGCAAGTTGAATGCGGGCAACGTGGTGCTGGAGAAGCGCCGTGCCAAGATCTGCCTGCTGGACCAGACCTTTCCCGAGGTGGACAAGGATCGCCAGGACTACGGCTGTCTGCCGAAAGATGCGCTCGCGTTCTGGGCTCCGGAACTTGTGACGAAGATCCATGTCAATGGCTCGAAAGTTTCGTCGCGCCACCCGTTCACCCGGGCCGCCGATACCTACGCGTTCGGCAGCTTTCTGTTCGAGTTGTTTTCCGGCCAGAAGCCGTTTGCCGGCGAATCGGCCGAGACAATGCTCTACAAGATTGGTAACGGCCAGACCGCCTCTCTCAAGTCGCACCCGGAAATTCCGCGTCTCATTCGCGAACTCATCGCGACGTGTTGGTCGGCCGTCCCTCAGGATAGACCTACGTTCAAGCAGATCTCATCGTTCCTGCAGGAGAACGCGGTGGCCTGTTCTGGCCTCCACAAGCGACACAGCTGCTCCACCCCGAATCGCCTCGACCATGTAGGGCTTGGCCTTGTTCGCTAGATAGAGCATGCAGTGGCATTTCCGACATGCTCCACATGCAGAGGACAGTGTTGATATCACCATGATGCAGTTGACAGAGTCACCAAAGTTTCTTAGTCATCACGATTTTGATCTCAAAAAAACATACGGCACCCCGTAGTGTACACACCATGGTGTGGTAAAATCGTCATTATACAGACACACACCGCTCGATAGTATCTCACAAGCTAAAGTCGCTCGGCCTTGCGCGACGTTAGTCACGCTGTGGTAGAAGGCTCGACGACGGCTATTTACTCTCGTTGATA
>QVRM01000568.1:0-47680 GCA_003439945.1 Dermanyssus gallinae | reverse complement strand
TATATATATATATATATATATATTTGGTTGGACAAAGAGTAAACGGAGAAGAAGATCAAAACTGATGTGTTTTTGAGTGCCCACCGCGCCTTTTGAAAAGAGTTTGAACTGGGCCCTATATATTATAATAACTGCATCCGTTTATGTACTACAGCTACTCTCATTCCTAGTGAAACTACAACGCCTTCTTTTGCTTAGCATGAGGTCGTTGTCATTGGCCTGTCACAGCTCTACTCTCAGTCTAGCTGTGACAGCAGCGGGTACTCGCTCGTTAGTAAACAGCACTAATTATTAACAAGTTATGTTATGCTATATTTACAGAACATGGCACATCATCTATATGAGCGCAAAATCTGCTGTAGATTCGTCGAGAGCTTCGAAAGGTGATCCCATTCGTTGTTTTTCTTCGAAAATTCTAGTAGACGGGCGACTTAATCAGAAATTAAAATTTACAAACACTTAAATTGTAGACAGGCAATGCAACGAAATGTTTGATCCACCTGGTATATCGAAGTGAAGCTTATCTATATATATATATATATATATATATATACGATAACAGGAGTAACAAACGTCAGCAAGCCGCCGCACGGCTGTGAATTCTCTCGACGTTTCCGACATGAATTGCCAACCGCTTGTGCTTCGTGCGTCGAGCGTAATCTTACCGCATCTTAGGCAACAACAACAACAACAATAACAGCAACAACGACAACAACAACAACAACAACCGCAGCGACAACGACAACAACAACAGCAAACAACAACAACAACAGTTGTAAAAACGACAGCAACAACAGTAGTAAACACGGCACCGACAACAGTAGCAATAGCAGCAACAAAAACAACCACGTCAGGTCACAATAAAATCAAAGAGCTTTGGCGCCCGGCCACAGATGGCGCTGTCGTCAGCAGCCGTCGGTCGGTCGGTCGGTCAGCAGCTCAAGCGAGCGGCGGCGGCGGCAATGGCGGACGAATCGCTTCAGCGCACTTTCTTTCAGTTGCCCCTCCTCTCAGCCCGAGGGAAAACGGCGCGGTGGCTCCTAGCGGGGCGCCAGCTGAGAGACGTACGTCATCAGAGCCGGTCAAAAGTGCAGAAGGGCTTTCGAAAGCGAACTCTCTGCGACGGCGACGACGACGGGCATCGTCTGTTGCTGCTTCAGCGACGGAGAAAACCGGCGGTGTCGGCGGCGGGGCGGCGGCGAACGGACAGACGGCCGTCGGCGAAAGGCTTAGAGGGCGTTGTGGCGTGAAATGCGTTAATTCATTCGATCGCTCATTCACACACACACAGGCTGCCCCTCACGGAGAAGGAAGGAAGGAGCTATAGTTGTTTCCTGGGTGCAGATTCCTCGACTCAAAGAAGCGACTGGCGAGCGAAACGCACACACATATATATATATATATATATATATATATATATATATATATATATATATATCTATATATATATTCCACGTACGAGGAGAGTGCAACAGCACCTCGCGCTGCTGCAATGCTCTGGACCACACGAGGCAACCTAGGGCACCTAATCTCAGACGGTTTAACGGGCCCAGACAGTAAGGCAGTACGCCTCATATATGCGGTGGTTAAACAGCAGCCGCACATGGTGGCTAAACAACGCAGGTAAAGCTTATTATAGGTATTGAACCTTCGGATAACTTCTTCGAAGTCAAAGCTACGCTATGTCGTTTATTACGGCTTGCGGGTGTCGAATTGCAGCGGCCACTTGTTGAATCGCTGTATATCTAAAGCCCAACGAGACATAATTCAAGGAAATCATGGTCAAACGTAGTATGCTCAGAATAGAGTAATTACGAGAACCAACAAAGAAGAAAACCAACAATATGGGAATAGAAGGGACTTAATTTGTAAAGCGGAGATGGAAAAGCATTTTTTTTTAGAACTAGCTGGAAAATGCGGTTTGCGCACACGGACGCCACGTCAAAAAAAGCCCAACTGCAAATATGGGCCCATAGTGTGAAGCTCCAACCAACTGGAAACCAGTCATGTCCTCTTTCCCACACTCAACTGGAAATTGCGCAAGCAATATTGCAAGAGAGACCAGGCATTCACTCCACGGTTACCATCACGCTGTACGTAGGAGATATCACTTTCGCGATTTCTCAGGCCTGAGTGTGAATCTAATTTTTTATAACATGCAGTACCCGAATTATAATTCAAAGGAAATTTACAAAATGTAAGTCACCTAACTCGTTTTACAAAGTAGTGGCGGGTGCTACGGGCCTCGTTTGCCATTTTTAAATAAGCTGCCTTCGAAAGGTCGCCCTGGGCGAGCAAAATTTTAGACAAAACATGGATTTACACGTATTCGCTCAAACAACACATATATGTATCTGTGAATTAAGTAATACCACATGTAGCTATATGTATTAACCTAAATTACGTACATGTGTATCGCTATATTATCAATATTGGTAAATAAGATAAATTGAATGTATCCTCTTATTATTGCGTCCGCACGCCTTATATCGCACAGAAAACTAGGGATAAGATTAAAAAAAGAAAAAAGAACGAGAGAAAGATCGCAGCTAAATGTATCATCAGAAAGAGCTTGATTCTTCTGTCCACGACGATCATATCTTTCAGCTGAAACCAGATTAGCAAGACCGATACATCCAATGTTATACAGACTATCATGTCTTTGCCTTATAACAAATGTTCAATTTTGCGATAATTCAATTGCATGTCTGTGTACATCTAGATATAAGCACATTTATAAACATGAACTGAGACTATCAGCATGTGTATATTGATAGTTAACTGAAATATGTTGCGCGGGGCGTGAGCAGATTAAATGGCGCTGGCCGTCGTCAATGTTTGTAGGATTTTTTACTAATACTAGAAGAGTGAGGAGACACAAGCGATGATTCGTTCTAAATGGCGACCGACGATAACACCGACGCCAATGGCGACAACAAACCGACGAAAATAATAACAACAGCGGCAACATCTACAACAACAATAACAACAACAAGAGAAACATCAACAACAACAACAACAACAGCAAGAGAAACATCAACAACAACAACAACAACAGCAACTACAACAACACCAACAACAACAACAACATCATCATCATCAACAACAACAACAATAACAACAACAGCAACAACAACAACAACAACAACAATAACAACAACAGCAACAACAACAACAAACACAACAACAACAAAAGCAAAAGCAACAGCAACAAGAGTTGCAACAACAACAACAACAACAACAACGATGACGACGACAACAACAACAACACAGCGACAACAACAACAACATCAACAACGACAACAAAAAAACAACAACAACAACAATAACAACAACAAGAGCAGCAACAACAACAACGGGACGGTGATAACGTCGAACTAACGTGTAGCATCAATATCGAAATCGGCCAATATCAGTGGCAGGGACAACGGTGGACAACGTCAACCTCAGCAGCAGCAGCAGCAGCGACAGACGGAGGGGATGGTGGATGCGACGCGTAGTGCGACGTTTTTGGATCGTTGACGACATGTTGGTCGATTGATGGCCCTCAAGGCCATCTCGGTTCTTTTTTGCCTTCGTCGACTTCGACTTTGTGGCCGTGGTGGTCGTCGTCTTCGTCATCAATCGACATCGGCGTCATCATCACGGTCATATTCTCTTTTTCACAACATATTCTCTCCCTTCTCCTCTTCCTCGTATCGAACCGGCCGGCCGAATACCTAATGGCAACAGCGCTTGTTCACTATTCGTTCAGTATCGACGGTTTGCCATTGTTTTATATAAATATAAATATATATATATATATATATATATATATATATATATATATATATTGGTAGAACTGTCGGGGTCTAGAAGGCCAGTCATCTGCCGGGGTGTCGCCGGTTCGATCCCTATTGTTGATCGAATTTTCTTTGAGCAACGCTCATTGAGAATAGATGATGAACTACAACGCCGAAAGTCTGAAACCATGCTGCTGCCATAGAAACTCATGGGGAAACCCCAGATGCTCTAAGCACCCCTGAAATGCATGGGCGACATGTATATTTAGGAATACATGCCAAGCAAATAATATATATATATATATATATATATATATATATATATATATATATATATATATATATATACATATATACACATATATACACATTAACTGGCTACTGGCGGATTTACTAATCACTATAAACTGTACGGCAAGCATCTGTGGCTTGATTGGCAAGATGCATTTGCAAACTATTGCCACTTAACTTGACAAAGCTGCTACACATTAAAATAAATAACGAGTATGCTAGTTGCAATGCATCGGTATGCATCAGTCTTTTTGCGAGTTCTGCTGCACCACCCGGTGTGACTATCAGAGAGCCACCCGGTGGCGAGGATAAAGAGGCGCGTAAAATGGCTAAAACAAAAAAAAATCGTTTTTTTCTTTTTTTTCTTTATTCGAGTCTATTGTCCGTCCTCAACACGTCTGGAATCGCCGTGTGAGGCATATCTTCAATGCACAGGGGGCCGGACATGCTTAGATAGATATATATATATATACCCAACAGTTATTGTGGCAGCATGGCCGCTGACTCGCAGCGTTATGTTTTACCATTTATTCTCAATGAGCATCGCTCAACAAATATTCGGTCAACAACGGAAATCAAACCGGCAACACCTCGCCGTACATGACAACCATGACTAGCACACTAGACCCATTTCGAAGCCACGCCGCCACGCGTAAAGTGACGCATACAAATACAACGCATCCATTTGCCGGGGTCACAAACACGCCATCGGGCTCAAGCCAGTGGATGGAACGAATTCTCGCACAAACCTGGAAGCAAGTGAGCCATTAGTTGATTACCCCCCCCCCTCTCCCCCTTCAGTTGCCTATTGGCTTGTAACATTGAGTTAGAGTGTTGGCGCAATGGCGTTTTGACCCCGCTGGCCGTCGTGGCTCTGTGGAAGCGGACATCCACAATGAAAATCGTTGTGCGTCTGATCACGTGCTTCGAGATCGTACGCAAAGCTAGCGAACTGCGGCAATAGGCGCAGCGAAATACAATTCAGCATTCGGCTATTTGTGCTATATTGTCGCGTTGCCTAACTTACTTGCTCCGCTTCTAAGGATCGAGCACAGACAGGTCTCGCGGCGAACACGATTTGCCTCGGTTGTTCGGCCGGCGGAAATTGCTGCTGTAATGGTAAGCTGGTCGGCAACCGACGATCCAGTTCGCCCGATCTGGTCCGGCCTGGTCGCCGTTAGCGTAAATAGATAGCTATATATTGCAGGTGAGGCGTTCTGCCATAAATACAGCCCGCTACTGTACCGCAACAATACAGTGCTGCTGCTGTTGTTGCTGTTGCTGCTGCTGCCGCAGAGCGGACAATGTACGATCAGTTCTCCACTGACCGAATATAGACGCTGTATTTTACGCTCAGAACATTTTGACCAGGTGAAGTAATCTGAAGAAGACAGTTATACGGCCACCCCCCGATAAGTGGCAAAGAGGACGACAGGATTTTTTGGGGGGGTTTCTGAGTTCCACACTACCTTTCACACTGCATTTAACAACGACGCCCGGAGTGCATCATGCATTTTACCAGTTAACCTTTATTTAAAAAAAACATCTTGGAATGTGTTTCGGGATGGTTCAGTGCTGTATCCGGTGACAGGTTGCCGGTGTATGAGGTAAAGGTATTTTGTTAACGCTATAGTAAACCGTAATAAGAAGCTTGGCAAAATATCGGCAAGACGGTGTAGTACGGATGTTCTTTGGCTCTACGTTTCAGAAGCTGGCGCAAACTTGTCGTTTATATCCCAGTTTGCGATTGTCCTAAATCCCAGTTTGCGGTTAGTTTTGCCCTAACCTACGCTTTATTACTGGTATGGCAAGAGAAACCCAATAAAACCATGCACGATGACACGTGCACAGGTATACAACGTGCTGTGGCTAGACGGTTTCATTAAAAACCTTGTTGCAGTTCCTTCTGGCTTAACCACCGAAAGCGGCGACTGGTTTATTAACTCGAATTTTTCACACAGTCGTATGCAGAGCACCATCTATCACATCTACCGTCTATCTAATAACGAGTTACCAGTGGCTACTCATTCAGCACTACCTCTACTGAAGACTTCAACTCTTACAACTTGTCAGCCTCCTTCAGCAAGAACAACAGGCGTGCGCGAAACAGTTGGCCTTTTGAACTGTCTCTCACGAAGGTGCTTGTAAACGGCCTCGCCTTTGTGAATTTAGTCGTAGCAGTAGTTTTAATAACCAAGTATTGGCGTACACATACTCTTCATAGGCATCACATTTCCAGAGTTGAGACAACGGAATTGCTGTTTTGCAACGCTGAAGGTGATCGATCACACGGGCGGCCACAAAGTTTACATATGCACTCCGGCGATGATCTCATGAAACTTCTCGCGCACACAGATCTTTAGGTGGAAGCCGTGGACGGCAAATCTGGTGATAAAATGTCGGTTCTCATAACTGCAGCCTTTCCACGAATCCGACATCATTGCCTTTGTTTCATGGAACAGAAGGTCGATGTCGGCCATTTTACTTTCCCAATTTAAGACGTGTTCTCTAATAGGCCGTCGTCTTTGGTAGGTTGTACATCCATTTCAAGTCCTCAACGTATAACAGCGAGGACGCCAGTAAGTACACTGACCTATTTAGGCTAGTAAGGTTGACGTTTAATGCTCTCTTTAGGAAACAGGCTTTAAGTTGATCAAACGCCCTCAAGTTTGGCCTTGAGAGATGAGGTCAAATCACCTGAACACTGTAGGATACGTTGGATGCAATCTTCAGGTTAAACAAGCTAACAGCAGCTCCATCGACAGCATGTATGATCCTTGACACCGCGAAAGGATTGTAAGCTTTTTTGAACTCTATATTATCGGAAAAACGTGTGCCACGTGATAAAAACACGACCCCCAAGTAGGGAAAGTAGGGAACGATTTCGATTATTCCTGAATCCAGTCGGAACTCGCTTTTGACTGGTTTTCCTCCTTATCGAAATTTCATCGCTTGAGTCTTGCTCGCATTAATCTTCAGTTTGTTCCGGTCGACATAGCGCCGTAGAGTTACAAGCGACTGTTGCAAGTCAAAGCGACTTCGGGAAAACAATACTAAATCATCGGCATACATAAGCGTTTCCACTAGTAAATGCCAACTTTGTATTTCCGTTGGGAGATCGCTTACCAACATTGAGAACAACAGGGGACTTAGATTATCACCTTGAGTAACTCCGGTGGTCCAAGCGATCGGCGCGTGCTCAGCAACCCCATCGTCTATTATTACCAGTCCTTCCTGCAAGATGCTTCTTAGAAGTTCTAGCATGCTCAGTGGAACTCCACAGTGTGCCAGCTTGTCGAATATGATCGTTCGAAGGGCCGTATCGAAGCCGCCTTAAAGTTCACGAACACAGCGAATAGGTAACTTTACCGGATCCGAAGTGTACGATGCACCGAGTTTAGAAGCACGGCACTCGCAGTCATTGTTGATCTGCCGCTTCTACATCCGTGCTGTTGCTCAGGGAGTGACCTGGTAACTTAAAAAATACTTCCAGGTGACGGGTTAGGATAGCCGACAGAAGCCTTGTGAATATATATAAATATATATATATATATATATATATATATATATATATATATATATATATATAGTTAAAACTGCTTGCACCCCTTTTTGAAATAAAAAAAAGTTTAGTGAGTATATAATAAACAAAATTTAATAATAATAAAGATAAGCAATGTATATATATATATATATATATATATACATATACCAGTCAAATCAACAATTCGAAATAGAGTTCAGGTATATAAACTTTATTTCAACTTGCTTATCTGACAATATCGTGACTGCGTTAGCTTCTCCACAGAAATCATACATCGTTCGCTCGTTGTACAATGGTCGTGTGCTTTGATCTGTCAGCGGAACACGTCAGGGTGGGAGGTCGAACAGTTTTGTTATTGGTTATTATTAGCATTGTTGTTACAGATGTTGTCATTGTTACTTATGAATGTGTGATCATATTCCCTGCTATTCTATGATACGTATCGTAGCAGTAACAGTTGTTATTTGTGTTGCCGTTATTGTTCCCTTTGCTGCCATTGTTGATGTCGTTGTTGAGTTTGTTGTTGTTGCTGGTGTTGATGCTGCTGTTGCTGCTGCCGTTGTTGTTGTTGCTGCTGTTGTTGTTGTTGCTGTTGTTGTTGTTTTTGTCGTTGTTGGTTATTGTAGTCGTCGTCGTCGTTATTGTTGTTGTTGTTGTTGTTGCTGTTGTTGTTGTTGCTGTTTTTGTCGTTGTTGTTGTTTTTGTCGTTGTTGTTGTTGTTGTCGTTGTTGCTGTTTGTTGGCGTCACCAATGCAATTTGATATGTGTTGTATTGGTTATTTTGTTTACGCCTTTGTACGTGAATTTGAGCGTTTGACGGTGCATTTGTAGTACAGTAGAGATGCACAGCCATAGCCGGGCTTGAGCAAGTGCCGCAACGAAATGACAGCCCTCGACAGCGCCACTCGATGACGCTTGAGCTGCCTTCTTTATTGGCGCAATACACTATATGGTTCACCATCGACTGCTGTGTATGATAGGGTGGTGTTAATATTAGTGCTGTTGTTATTTCTTATTATTATTATTATTATTACGGTCATTGTACGACGTCGACTGTGGTGCATATACCTGCAGGCGGACGTATCATTACTCTCGAATCCGTTGTTGTTGTGGTACCGTGGCCGGGTATGCTCTGGCAATGTTGAAATCTGCATTGCACGTCGACGCCGCCACCCACTGATTCGTTTGTTAGTTGGTCCATCTATCTATTTACCCATCGGTCTATTCGATCGATCAAATCGTAGAACATTATCGTATCTTCTCCGTTTTCTCTTCCTCTCTTGCTCTCTATAATAATAACAATAACTACATCAATAGCAACAACAACAACAATGACAGCGACGACAGCCAACAACAATGACGGCCGCAACCGGTCATCATACTCGGCCATCGACAATGACAATATCAGTATTTTATTATTGACGGCTTCGCGGGAAAGCGACTTCGGTTGAAACATAAGCACGGCCAAAACCATCGGCCTGGAGTATTTTTAAAATGAAGAAAAATTGTAGTTAATAAAATCAAGTGAGAGTGTACGGGCGCTGCAACAACAGCAACAACAACAATAACAACAGCATACATTATCAACGCAATGACAGCAGTAATAACGACGATCATTTTATTTTGTTTATACACGATCTTATTTTTTTAATCTTTGAGTTTATTTCATAACGGCGATAATCATAATAAGAAGAATAGCAACAACGTTAACAGCAATACCACTGACGACAAAAACAAAAGCAGCAAAGATAATAACGACAGTAGCAACAATAACAACCACAGCAACAACAACAACAAAAAAAAGCAGCAACAGCGAGAATAACAACGAGAATAACAGCAAGTACTGTAATGTTGAACCAGGGCGATACGGCCAATGGAGGCAGATAATGGTAAAACGAACATGACCAACGCATCCATTTTGATCACTTTGCGCTGTTAGTGCGTACGTTGTGTGCGGCCGCGATCCATGAAAAAGGTCGCCATTTTGACATATAGAGCGGCCGGATGTGAAACAATTATCAAATGGGAGATTTCTCTCTTGTTTTGAGATGCTGCATGACAAGAATTCGAGAGACTCGGTAAGCGTTTTCACATGTGTCTTCCTCTTTGTTGTTATTGTTATATTTGCCGCTGCCTGCTGCGATGCCGTGCTATCATAGCCTAATAGTACAAACAGTAGTAACAAGAATCGTTTATTATAGCACCTTTCGGTGTCAAGGCAATCAACCACAAGGCGACTCCAGGTTGGCATATACGCTTTATGCACAGCTTTTACACATATTAAGATATAGACGTGACGGGTGATCCAAGGGAGAGTCTAGTATGCTAGTCAGAGATGTCATCTATCGGAGTGTTGCCGATTTTGAATCCTATTGTTGATAAAATTTTCGTTGAGTCATGCTCATTGAACAAAAAATAATAAGCCATGCTTCTGAGAGTCTGCGATCATTCTGCCATAAGGACTTTTGGGGAAACCCTAGATATCTCAACATGACATCCAACCCTTCAAACCGATACGGCGTGTAAATATTTGCGAGTTTAAATAAAGCCACTTTGAAGAGTATACCCAGATATTTTTGCGTACATTGCGGATAGACTAGTTCAGTACTGTAGCACGATGCTGTTTGCGTAATCTTCGTATATAGAAGGACACGTGCTGTTCTGAGCATACTCATAGTCGGCTTCTGTAGTAGCAAGGTAATTACCTAAGCTTTCCAAGCGCTTATAAAATTTGTTTTTATGCACACGTCTATACGACGGAAGCCGTCTGTCTCAGGTTGAGAGCACTTGACACCGCGCAAAGGGCTTCGGCACGACGAAAGATTAGACAATAAAAAATAAGGTTGCACTCTGACCTGGAAGTTCATCAGACTGAGTATGTTCCAACAAACACTTGGGCGTATGAGGTTCCGAGGCTTTCAGTATGTACCTTGCACCTCTGAGAGCTTGCAGATGCCAACCATACATTAGCAAACGGTGCAGTAATAATTATTGTAGGTCTAACCGCGATGCTACAAGGATAGATTTAATGTTAATTATTTATTTATTAACACCCGGGCTGGGTAAGTGTGTTTATGTTACATCACAGTTTTCCACACAACAATCGATCTAGCGTTTTGCCAGTTCTGCTATGGACCGAACCGCCGGACAAACCGCGGCGTGGTATTTATCACATTTACTCCAGCATTCTTTGCATCGACACTCGTCTTGTGGTTCATGGAAGCCCTCCACATTGCATAGAACGTAATGAAATCCGTGGGCTGCAAAGGCCGTTGTTAAATGGCGATCTTTTACCCCGCTAGCCCTCCACCCAGTGCTTCTCATTGCTGCTGTCCCATAAATTCCTATGTCTACCTCGCTTATTTTGGTTCGCCAATTTCGCATATAAACGTCAAAGGCGCACGTCTTCTT
Source organism: Dermanyssus gallinae (assembly GCA_003439945.1). NCBI lineage: Eukaryota > Metazoa > Arthropoda > Arachnida > Mesostigmata > Dermanyssidae > Dermanyssus > Dermanyssus gallinae. Next base: position 36,652 of record QVRM01000568.1, on the reverse strand, counting down.
CAGATTCCATCGTTTTTGTAGCTCCTCTGTCAGCAGTGGGCCACCTTCCAACACGTGGATCACCCTATTTCTGCATGTATTTGAAAGCGCAAAAACCCTCTTTAGAAAGAAAAATCTTACCCCATCGATTAAACGCAATTCGTCTACTCCCACCTTATCCCATATTAGTGAAATGCCATATGTGGCGATGGGCGCTATCTGTATCCCAAAAAGGGCTACTGCTGCATCGACCGAAAGCTTATGTGGACATTTAATTGCCGCGGCTGCGATAGTGGCCTTCCTAACCCTTTCTTGGATGTGTGATCGAAAACTACTGCCCCTTGTTGTTAAGGTGAGCCCTAGGTATGTGAATTTATTTACAAATTTTAATTCCTTTCCCCTGATTTGAAGTACGTCATCCCTGGCCAGACGGCCGCCCCTTCGGAATTTCATGGCTACTGTCTTTTCCCAATTAACCTTTAAGCCCATTTCATCCATGTATGTAACTAGCCGATCCATTGCTTGCTTCACTCTGAAAAGGCTACAACTAAATATTACTACATCATCTGCGTACATTAAAACCTTGGCCCACTCTCGAGTCCAGCCCGCCCTTATCCGTTCAGGGAGCCCACCCAGAAGAACGGAAAACAGTAGTGGACTCAGTCCATCGCCCTGCGCGACACCTGTAGTTTGAATTACCTCCCCCGCAATGCCAACCCCGTTGTCAATCAGCACCGTGTTTTGTTTTAAGATGCTGATGAGCAACCTCAGCATTGCTCCCGGCACTCCCATTTTAGCTAGCTCTTTAACTATCTTATCCCTTGGCGCTATGTCAAACGCCGCCTTTAAATCTACAGACACAGCATATAGGCAATTCTTCGGCCTGGACAGAGTATCCCAGATTGCTCCGAGCAGCCCTTCAATTGCTGAGTGAGTTGACCTTCCCTTCCTAAATCCATGCTGTTCCTCTGGTATTACCCTCCTTCCTCTAAGAAAGACTCCAATCTCCTAGCTATTATTCCTGAAAATATCTTGTATGGACAGCTCTTTATTGCTATTCCCCTCCAAGCCTCTGGTTCCGTTTCTATACCTTTTCCTTTGGGAATGACAATTAATGTCGCTTCCCTCCAGGCCTGTGGAATTTCCCCAGTGGTTAAGCATTCATTGAATAGAGCTTGCCAGCATGGCGCGAGAACTAAGGTATCTTTCATGTGTTCATTCCTTATCAAATCATTTCCGTGCGTTTTTCCCCGTGGTGCTCTGTCGATTGTTTCCATTACTTCCCTAAGAGTGATTGCCCTCACTATCCAAACCCTAGCTTCCTCTGTCGTTTGATCCCAGGGGCCTTCATATTCTACCACTGTTTTCGGGGTTGTATTCGACCCGGCCAAAATCCTCCCAAAATGTTCGACTAGCCTGCCCGTCTCTACTGAACATTGCCTCCTCCCCTTTCGCCTCAGCCATGGGTATGGCCGTACTTCAGCCTCCCTTATTGCTGCCCATTCTTTCTTTTCCCAGTACCTTTGCTTTTCTTCTTTATAAGATGCCTTAACTAACCGTTTAACCAACGAGGCCAATGGCCGCATAACCGGAACGATTTTTACGTATTCCCGCGTCAATCTATTGGCCTGCTTGGCCATCCTACACCGCTCACTAAACCAAGGTCTTTCGCTTCTCTTCTGCACCGGTAGTATCGCAGAATTTAATAACCCTACCAGGCTGCGTTCGTAGCAATCTATGTGTATCGCCTCTGGCACCGGAAATACTTTGTTGAGCCCCTGTAATAGAGTATTAACATTAAGCCTTCTTCCTGAGCTTTCCCCCCTTCCCCGTTCTTGAACAGTCCTCTTAATTTCCACCCAGATGCCCATCGGTATATGCTTTCTAAGTCCCGCCCCTTCCTGTAATGGATTGTCTTCCCCTACAAACGTTATGTCCCTTCTATCCATATCTGTTGCAAATAGGTCAATGACTGACGAACCAGAGTGGCATTCATATGTAAACACATTCGCGCTGTTGACTACCCAGCAGCCGATTTCATCCAGTACGTCTAGCAAGGCTACCGTTCTTTCCGAATCACTTCTGTCTAATCTCGCATTAAAGTCCCCTCCTATAATTATTGGAGCCTTTCTCGGTAACGCTTCTATACCCAGCAAGAGGCGCTCAGTCATCGTTTCCGTTGACTCCGTCCCCGTCGGTTGCACATAGGTGGCCATTATTTCTAGTTTGGGTGAAGCTACAGCAGATTTTCTGCTACTATTTTTACGTTCATTTCTCCTACCAATGGTCTAACAAAAACTGATACTCCCCCGCTTGGCCTACCCGGACCCTCTCTACAAGACGCCAGTGCATGGTACCCATAGAATCCCCGTATATCAAACTGCTCTCGCGCCCAGGTCTCCGTCAAAATAAGAATATCTATCCTCTGTATGCGTCGTCCCCTAGCAGATCTAACACCCCCCTCCCCTCGCAGTTCCACATTACTATCTGAATACGCGCACCCACTACTGGATTTTGCTGGTTCTGCCGGTTCTCGTACGCAAGGGGCCTGTTCACCGTTGTCTTCAGATGTCAGGTCGACTTGAAGCATGAGGAAAGATGTCGTTGCACGATCTGCGCTTCTGTCCTGTCGTGTAGGTCTGGCGCTATCAGCGTCATTGCTCGTGGGTTGCAGTAAAGGCGAGGCGACTGACGGGGCGCCCATCAGCCCTCCCAGAATGCTCGGGATAACTTCCTGAATGGTCCTAGCCACTGTTTGCGCGATGATATCTTTCAACATCGGCATAGTCTTTGAAATCACCTGTTGCACTATATCTTCCACTTTCAGCAGCGGCACGTGCTGCTCACTCAAATTATTTTCGACGGTCGCAGGTGGAGCACTTGTTAGTGCTGGATCCTTCGGTGGTTCGGGTCTTTGAGGTTTGGATGTCGCCTCGTTGACTTTGATCCCATTTTTTACTACCGAGGACCAAGTGCGCCTTGAGAAGTTATCAGATGCCTGTATGTGGCCCACCGGTGTACAGAGTGGTACTAACGGGGCATCCAAGCGCTTCCCAATGCTATTTTGAGACGACTTTTGTAATAATTCCATGCGCTTTAGTCTATGTGGACATGAGCCCCAGGTGGCTTCGTGTTCTCCAAAACACAAGCTGCACCGAGCCTGGGCTTTGCAATCCTTTCTCAGGTGCTCCGTAGAGCCACACTTTCTGCATCTCGGATTAAGAAGTTTACAGTTGGCTGCAAAATGATCCATGCTGTAACATTTAAAACATTGCATGGGTTCCCGATATAAGACGACTCCGTGCCGTTTCAACCCTAACCGAACCTCAGCTGGAAAATTTCCGCCCGCGAATGTCAAAATAACCTGTTCGGAGGTCGATACTATATTCGTCTTTGGATCTTTAGTTTTCACCCGTATTGCTTCGGAAACCCCACAAGGCTGTAGAGCAGCCAAGATTGTAGCTTCCGATATTGAGGGATGCACACCGGAGATTTTACCCTTCACTGTGGATCGGCCTCCACTGATCCTCGCGGATACCTTTACGTTGGCTAACTCCTGAAGCGATAGTAGCGTGGCTCTATCTTCTTCAGCCTCAACCACGATTAAGAGCTCTCTGCTTCTTGTAAAACGCGGTTTTTCCATCTTTCCTTTGACATGCTTAGCGATAAAGTCACATACATCGTTGAAATGTAGTTCCAAGGAGTTGTCGTCCGTTGAAAATATTACTCCCCCTTTCTTTTCTACTACCACCTTTGGCGCACGAGCTCGCCTAGACCGGGTCACCGTGATAAACTCCGATTCGTCCGGAACGTCTTCACCGTCACCGTCGTCCTCGGTAGGCTCGCTTGTGACTCCCACGGTCGCTGAGTGAGCCACTGCCTGTGATATACGCATATCTTTGCTGCGAGTGTCTTCCACAGGACTTGATGCAACGCGCTTCCCGCATCCCGCCTTTGGACGGTGGGCCGGACCGCCCGCATCGTTGGTTGGACCAGCAATGCGTCCATCCGCCTGTCGGTCCACATGCACGTACGCAGGCACGTCACGTTCCACCTCTTTTGTTGGTGTTCGCTGTATCGGCATGGCTAGCTATTGCTGCGCCGCGCCTGTTTACAAACAAAGTACCGTTTGTTTATCATGCAGTCGCCGGGCAGACTGAAGTTCGTGTTCGATTGATAATAATGGCGAAGAATTCACGCCATACCGGATGTGCAAACACCAGTCACGTGTCAGTATATGCCCCTACGGGAGATTTAATGTTAATGTACTGTTCAGAGTCCTCACATTTTCTCCTTCCTGACAGATACACTGTAGCGTAGACCATTTGATCAAAGGCAGTCCTTATGTTAACGCGAGCGCCATCAATATTAACGAAGGAAGGTTTCCTGCCAGCTAGGTAGGACAGCAGACTTGACGCCAACATTGTCGCATTACTGTAGATACGCAGCAATATATGGTGGAAGTAGTAGTTTTGAATGGCAAAAGCTGTTTGGGACACTGAGACGAGGTACTACTAATACAAAATGCAATACTTAATTTAAGCGTTTATTTTTGTTTACATCGAGCGTTCATAGTGCCCCCATGAGTGCTTCAAAACCCTATGCCTTTTAGAGTTTGTTTTGTTGCTACCAAGTTTGGCTTTGGCTTCGACGCGTAGAATTATGGACATTGTCAAAAACCTTCATCCGCAGTTCACTAAGGTTCTAATATCTGCATGTTAGATTATGGGTGTTATAAGTGAACACAACCTGTGTTGCTTAAGATGTCACACACCATTTCTAGGAAGCCAGATGTGCTTAACTTAGCTTCTAAATTGGTACAAACTCTGCGACCTCACGAAACCCACTCGTATGGTTGAACAAGTTATCCACTTTGATGATTATCAATCAAGCCAAAGCACTTGATTTAGAGTTACACACCTTAAGAACATGAGACACATTGTTTCAGAGCTCTTTCCTACGATGTATATACAAATATGTACACATTTTGCATTACAATAGTACATATATATATATATATATATATATATATAAAGTGTGTTGCAAAAAATTAGCAGTTCATGTTTTTTTGCAATAATTTTGGCTTGGTTTATTTGAATGGCTTGAAATTTTAAGCGCATGATGTACATGACGAAACATGAGTATAGTGTTGATTTATTGCAATCTCAAAATCGGTTCATACAAAAAATAAAAAAGTGTGAAAAAACAGTGTTGCAAAATATTAGCAACAATAAAATGCTAACAACACAGCTCTTGTCCTGTAAAGGATAGTCGATACTACAGCTGATATTCGATCCCAGGGATCAAATGTCAGGAATATTGTCTAGCTAAATCAATCGTTATATAGCTGCAAAATATTCTACAGCTTAGTCGTTGTTCCGAACTAACAGGCGAATCTTATGTTTAAACCATGGGTCGTACAAAGGATCTTTCGGATAACGAAAAGACAAGAATTGAGGCATATGCTGAGCTCGGTCATACAGTAACTGCTATAGCAACCAGATTAGGACGGCATAAGAGCACCATCAGCAGGTTCTTACACCCTGGAGTGAACCAAAGGTGCAGATCTAACAGTGGGCGTAAGCCAGTTTTGACTATTCGAGATCGGCGAAGGATCATACAGTTGGCTACTCATGACCAAATGTCTTCTTCCAGGATCAGGACTACTTTGGGAGTGCCAGTGCACCGATCCACAGTGTACCGAGTGTTAAATTCTGACAAAAACGTGCGATACGCGAAAAGGAAGCTTATGCCGCGACTGCAACCGAAGCACATTGTCGCACGGCGTGAATTTTCGCATAGATACCAAACATGGGATAACGAGTGGAAAAACATCGTCTTCTCGGATGAAAAGAAATTTAATCTCGATGGCCCTGACGGCTGTCAGTACTATTGGCACGACTTACGGAAGGAACCTAAATGGTTCTCAAAACGTGTGGCCGGTGGTGGCTCTGTGAAATATTGGGGCGCGTTTGGATATAATGGGAAGTCTGATCTAGTCGAGATTGTGGGCCGAAACAATTCTGACATGTACCAGCGCATTGTCGGTTCCCAGTTAGAAGCCCACTTCAGAAGAATTGGGGAACCTGACGCAGTTTTTCAACAAGACAACGCCACGTTTCATACCTCGGCTAGCACTATAGCCTTTTTTCAAGAACAAGGAGTGCCACTTTTTGACTGGCCGGCATTAAGTCCAGACCTGAATCCTATTGAAAATCTTTGGGGACATTTGGTAAAGCAGATTTACGCAAATGGTCGACAATATAATCATTTGTCGGACCTCAAAGAAGCTGTCCAGCAAGCATGGACTAATATTCTACTTTCGTACTTACAACAGCTCATTAGCTCCATGAAAGACCGAGTTTACGATTTGATTCAGAAGAAGGGACGAAAAACCCGTTTCTAGAATAAAATATGTAGTTTCAAATGAGTCATACAGCCCTGCTAAGAGTCGAATACGCTGTAAGGCGCTATTGTTGCTAATATTTTGCAGCACTGTTTTTTCACACTTTTTTATTTTTTGTATGAACCGATGTTGAGATTGCAATGAAATCAACACTATACTCATGTTTCGTCATGTACATCATGCGCTTAGAATTTCAAGCCATTCAAATAAATCAAGCCGAAATTATCACAAAAAACATGAGTTGCTAATTGTTTGCAACACACTTTATATCTGGAATCAGTAGTCTACGCTAAGAGGGAGGTTGATATTGCATCGTGGCGGCTACAAAACTGTACGCCTATATACATACTGCCCCGATTACTGTTATATCGCAACGGGGATATGCGGGATGGCGGATAATGGAATCGTGCGGAGGCCAGGCGGACGACATGATGCCAACCGGGTTAAAAAAGCAATCATGTTGCCGTCATAAGAAGTTGGACTAGCAGCACAAGTTAAGTGGCTGCCTTCTTATACCAAGTCTATGCATATGAAACCGGATTCACCGAGGGCACTGCTATCGCTGTAGCTTGCAGCCGGTAGCGTCAATGACGCTAAACAACCCAACAACAGTTGTGTTGTTGGGTTGTCTGGCTCATTGTTCCACAAGAAAGCCTCTGCTACGTATTTCCTACAACATTTCGGGGAAATTTTGCATGCCAAACGTTGTGCCAAAATCATCCATTTAAGGGGAGCTTTCTTTTTCTGCTATCATTTGAAGTATCGCCAAAAAAGTCTCAAGACACCGAATTGCAAGCCTTGTTAGACGTAGATGACACGCAAACGCCAGAAGAACTCGCCAGGCAAAGTGTATCCAAAGTGTGCCAGACAATTGTTTACTTTTCGGGCTGACCCTCAGCCAATGTTTAACGTCCACGGGACTGCTTTCGCATTACATCGTAAGACAGACCCCATAAATACAGATGTGCAACGGTGGGGCTCGTCCCCGCGCGTTTATGTGTCTCCTCCGGTCGCGAGGCACACGCAAACGCACCACGCCACCGGGCTCGACACGCAGCCGTTCGCAGACGCTTGAAGGGCATAGGGAAGATTAAGCCGCGTATAGACTCCACCTGCGTAAGTTATAGCGTTTAAGCGAAAACAACGATTGCATACGTTACCCTTGATTGCAGCGACAGGTTATTTACGGACGACCAACTGGTGGTAGCCTAGGCTTAAGAGAGCAAAGCTAGTTTGCACGCTTCAGCCAGATTGCGACATTTGTTAGCTGATTCCTTGCACTGAACTAATCAGTGTTAGGATAATCACGTAAGTCATGCCATAAATATCCCAGGTCATGTAGGTAAGGGGATCACCAGGCTTTTGAAGGGTTTGAGAGTCCCACACTACCCAGACTAAAGGGTGTGCATTATGCATTTTTGTCCCTGGCCCTTTGTAAAAAAAATGTGGCAGGATAAATGACCAAAACCATAACTTGGTTATGGTTACATAACACAACCGTAACAACATTGACAGAACAACCGTCAGCAAAAATCACCGACCACGGTTACCATGATAAAACTGTGATGTTCCACTTCGATGTTTCCGCAAAGTGCGCAACTTCGACTCCATAAGTTATGGGTTCAACACAATGGACAACTCGGCATAACGGGATCACGCTAGTGGTTTTTCCCAGTGGGACCTAGAGATGCTTGCTAGATAAATCGCATATCTTCTTTAACCTAAAAAAACATATAGTAGTGGGTGAATTTTTTTAAAACTTAGCTGGGGGTGGATGGTAATGCACCATCTCTTTTTATTAAGACCTCTGTGCTCCCCGTTTTTTTTCGATTATGGCCGATTTTTAATCCACTCCGGCATTTACCTCGTTTAAATTGGGAACCATGCAAACCAATTTAGTAGTGGCCGGTCTGGGTCTCAAACCCAGGCCTCCCTAATGCAAGGCAAAGGCTTTTGCCACTAAGCCATCTTGCTCGGTTAGTAGAATAAAGTCTTAATACTATAAATGACTTTACTACCCTCATATATATATATATATATATATATATATATATATATATATATATATATATGTGTGCATGCTGTGCATCGCAATAGACAGTAGCGACGTAGCAACAGCAATAGCATAGAGGCAGAGCATGAGGGACAGTCTTGCCGCTCCAATAATGCTGGCGGGTTGGTAGCAGCGTAGAGTTCTGCGCGAGTGGCCGTTGTTGCTACATATGCTGCTGTGGCGTCTCTCCACACGCGCCCTGACAAGTGACAACTAACGGAATTGGTGATCACAACAACTAGAACACGCCTCAAAGCAGTCAGCAGCTCACAGCAGCCCACTCGTTCATCTATTCATCCATTCGTAGGGAGACCCATACGAGCTTTGCGCCGCTATCACACACCAGAAAGTGCAACTTGTTATCACCACTGACTTCACACAACTATCACTACCCCCGTTAGCAGCAACAACAACAACAGCAGCAACAATACCTACAAGAAGAATCTTCCTGCTTTTGCCATTGGCGGTGTCGCTGCGCGTGCCACGCTGGTATCGCTTCCTTCCGGGCAGACGTCAGCCGCACGTGTGTGGGTGGGGGGGGGGGGGAGTGGAGGCAAAGGTAGCGTAACTTATTGACTTCTTCACTCGCAATGTGGGTAATGTGACCTATTGCAAATGTTGTTGTTGTTGTTGACGTTGTTTTTGCTGTTCCCGTTGTTATTATAAAAAACAATTCCTTATTGTTTTTCAAGGCTGTAGCCGGCTGGGTCGGCCTTATGACAGAAGGGTCGTAAAATGACTGTGTGGCGACGTTCACTACCGCCGACGTGTCGCGCGACAGCCGCAGCGCGTCATTTTTCATGCACTTAATCTGGACATGCCCTCCGAAAAATCGTAATTACTCCGCAACCACAGCTCGCATTGCCATAAGTTTGGTACCAAAATAATCGCCATGAATTGCGCATTGGCTGAATATGTCCGTTTTGAGCGCTGTGAGTGGTTGTAGGGTTATGATTCTAAAGTATTTGGCGTGAACGCGAATAAAGAACTTTATTTTTGGCGAATTCTCTTTTAAGCGACCATGTCGCGTCTTCTGACCGGCCTTGCATATTCTTCAGATGGAGCAGAATTTTATCACGAACACGTTGGTGTGCTTAGTTTCTGTCCAGGAAAACTGGTTGGCTCGCAACAGCACATTTTGTGCTCCTATGTCGGGCAAAAACACTAGTGTCACAAATTGTAGTCATTTCGCTCTCACTCCGAAACAAGACTTCTCAGAGACCATGTTCCATTGGAAAAAATATTTGCTTTAACGAGCTCTACAATTCTGTATATCGCGCTTCAAATATTCCTGCAACACCCTGTATATATATAGACCGTTGTTTAAATAATACGAATAGCCATTACGTCATCCGATGGATCCAACCTACTGCTGCAGCAAGAGCAAAACAACAACACCAATTATATATATATATATATATATATATATATGTATATACAAGGGTGACGGTTACTTGTAGCTGCTTAACAAGTTGCTGTTTTTGGGGGTCGTCGGCTCGAATTGATCGGTCGAATGGCTGTTGTGCGCGATAATCGTGTGTCGTGCGGAATGAGTAACGAACGACACAGCACCACGGAGAAGGGCGATGGGGTGGCGGTGGCGGGGTGACGGAAGGGATCGTGTCATCCCAGTGTCTAGGCACGAATGACTTGACGTTCAGGAAGTTGACAACAATGTTGACGCCCCTGAGAACGAAAACGACTTCGATGATGACGATGATGATGATAACGATGACGGCACGGGGGTTGATCGCGGTGGAGCCGACGCGTGTGGGCTCAGAACTGCCCACTGCGCATAGGCCGATCGTGGACTGCCTTTTGTCTTTTCAGCTATACGACGGGCATGCAATGTTTGTATGTGTAGACGACGACAGCATGCAGACAGGCGGGTTAATCGCACCGTAAAGCAACAACAACAAAAACAATAGCAACAACGGTAATAACGGCAACAACAGCCACGACGATAACAACAGCAACATCAACAACAACAATAATAAAGCATTAGCAGAAGCATTATGGTGGGTTTGTTCCGGGTGGTCTGCCGCCGTATCAGTGAGGGCGAGGCGAGTAACAAGTGGTGATCGTCGCGGGTGCTGTTGTTATGTAGTTCTTATTTACGTTGTAGCACTACGCTAACACGGTTAGTATACGTTACAGTATCTGTAGAAGTGGTTATAATTATTTCTCGTGTTGTTGTTGTTGTTGAGGATCGCAGCTGTCGTTGCTCCTGCTGCTGCCGTTGTTACCGTTAGTAGCACAATAGGCTGTCGTTCACGCGTTCAGGCATTTAAACATCTGGCGTCTAATATGCATTTTTTTTATCACTAACTACTTGGTGCTGGTGATAATGGCGGCGATGGTAGTGAAGACACTCATAGTTATTATAGCAACAATATTCGGCGAGAAGGAATCCAATCGATTTTCGTCCACTAGCATCGTGCGAGTTACGGCGGGCCGGGCTCAGTCAGACCTATGATTGGGGTCGCAATAAGCAAAGCACCTTGCATGGTTGTGGCTAGCGGAGGTCCACGTGCTGGAGAGTTTCTCTCTTTCTTCAACAAGGACAAGAAATGCCGCTGTTGTGCTGGACAAACCCTTGCACTCTCACAAGGGTGTAACTGTTAACGCCCAGCTAATGATTTAACTGTACTTAAACATTAATGTGATTTACATCGTAGAGCACTATAGTATATATATATATATATATATATATATACTCTGTCGTCGTGCCTTCCCGATAGAATTAACGGTGGTCCGGTGTGTGTTTGTTTATGCTCGTTATTGCGTGCCCACCTACAAGTTGTCGCTATTGTTGTTGCACTTGTACTTGTTTCTAAACTAGTTGTTTGGTTGGTGACGCTGATAATGATGGCTGTTGTTTAAACTTGCTCCTCCTGGTCCCGCTCAAATTGGTGGCTTCAAATCCGTGCTAGACCCAAAGACGGACTAGAGGGCGCGATCGCGGCGCGAACCACCGCTTGCTCTGGGCCTTGACTCCGCGGCCCAGACGGCCACTGGATTGCTTGCCGTTGTGGACTGGCTCCGGCTCGAGCGGCGATATGTTACCTCTCCCCCGCCCCGCACCTCCGCACCCCCTAGCTACCCACAACACCCCCAGTACCGCCCTCATAATTATGTCGCCGAGCGGGCTAGTCAGATTGATAAATAGGCAGATACATATCAGATAGGTAGACATATAGATAGGAAGGAAAATAAAAGAGAAAGACCCACCAAACGGCGAGGGTGAGCATATCGAGCTAGTGACGTCAAAGTGTGCAGTTTCAAGGCAAGTCGCACCGAAATGAATCGGATCGGCACCGAACAATGCGCCACTACTCTTGCCAGGATGTAGGCGATGTCATCGACATACGATGCTTGGTTAGAGATGGTTGGGGAATGGGGAACATGATTGGGCAGATTGGACAACAACAGGTTAGGGGGAGGGAGGCGACTAAAAGTTGCACCACCCACATGCGAGGCTGGCGACGGCAACGTCCATAGCCTTGTAGACATGATTAGCCACGTAAGGCTTGTAGATGGACAACTCGGCTCAAATACAACTATTTTCTACTGCTACGTATCGCCAGACCCGCGTCCAATTTCGCTGATTAGTAGACATATAGATGGGTAGTATTATATCATTAAGCACACCGAGGTGAGGCAGCCGAGCGTCTGTCTGCCGTTGAACGGCTTGCATCAGTTCAATCGACAATTTCTTTACATTACATGTCTGCTAGGTTAGAAAGACTCCTTCTACCTTAACCTCTACACATACTTAGCTAAATCTTTATTATTTATCGCTTAGACTGCCTATACAGAGGCCCTTAAAATATGTACCCTCCAGCGACGACTGCCATGGGGGCCGATGAGATGCCGAAACCCTTCAACAAGGTAGCGGATTATGTCCTAGCGCTCCAACGAGTTTTGAGGCTTCAAGTTGGCAACGGCAGTTGAGTGAGAAAAAAGCTATTATATATTTATATATATATATGAGAGCGGATTGGCAACTCTAGTACTTTAAATTTTGCCGCTAGACCGAACCACCAAAGTCTTCAGGTTTCTTGGAAGTGCCATTCATTGCAACTTCTACACCAAACAAAATTTTGCCTCAATAGCTTAGCGGCGTTTAGTATTTGAGTTTGATCCAAAGAAGTCAAGAAATAAACGTGACGATACCTAAAGAGCCCGGAGAAACACCGAATCTGCATCAAGTGCTTATGTAAAAACTAAATCATAGCAGGCATTTCGAAGAGAACAAAGACACTTTGGATAAATAAATCAATATTATTTTTATGTATCTGAGGGTTTTCTATATATATATATATATATATATATGAGGCGTCTATCTAAAGGGCTGTTCCAAGTCTGTCTGAGAGGCAAGTAAATATTTGAGCGTCCAAGTTCTGTCAAGAAGACGACATATTTTCCCGTCTCACGTTTTTATATCGTTTTGCTACTACAGCTACTGTTTCTCTCGTCTGACACGCGGTTTAGACTCTCTAGTGAAGGATTTCCTCCTAAGTGCGGCGTATTGTGTATCCGGTGTTTTTTCACATCAACCTCTCTCTGATACAGCAGCTGATGTTATCTTTGGCTTTGTATGCATATATCTTTTTTTTATATTAAACTAATTTCCGCTGCGGCTTTCCTTTAGCTGCGATAAAATATGCTGTAACAACCGCAAAAGCTGCTAACCCAGAACAGGCGTGTTAGCCGTTTTCCTTTTTATTTGGGGATTGATTTTCCAAACCTGTTCTGTATACGTATTCCTTTGTATTCATATATAAATAATATAACTTATAAATAATAATGTATATATATATGCAGTTCATTCAAAGCGAATCGTTGCATTGCTCGTTTGCAGAGGAGAGCATACATAAGAGAAAAATTACCTTTGATTGTCTTTTGTGGAAATAGAACACACATTCATGGAAGAAAAAACCTATATAAATATTTAGAAAGTTGTCTTGTCGTTTAAGAATTCCGTGCTAAAAATTGCTTTTGAGCCACTTTGTTTGTACTAACTAGCATTTCACGCAGACAAACACTACTGCACCTATTTGAAAGCATATCGAAACACTTGGTCTTTCTTTACAAAACTTTTCGATGCCAAACTACAGTATTACGGTCAATCGTTTAATCTGCTGTTGGCGTGATGGTGCCTTGATCGGCAGGAAGTTGTGGTAGAAGGTGTCCTGTGTTTCTGATATAACCGATGACCATGAGTCGTGGGTTCGACGCATAGTATTTTTTTAGAAGGGACTAACTGTAAAATGCGGTTCGCACACACGGACACCACGGCAGGAAAGCTCAGCTGCAAATGTGGGCTCCAACCTAAAGGCAATTTTCTTATGTAACCCAGCAATTCCAAAAGGAGGTACACATAGTAAAAAAAACACTTATTTGAGGTTTATTCACAGTATTGTAGTCTGCAGCTTCTTAGAGTTAAAACAAATATCTAAATAAAAAATATATACAACAACACAGTTGCTTATGTACCGAAATTTAAACAGATGCTTTTTATTTCTTGCAGAAAGCTTTTTTAAGTGATTTACCTTATCTCACTAAGACGATATTCAAGCAGGCGGTCGACGATGAGTATTGATAAAATTTCGCATATTATTGGATGCCGGCGACGAGAAACAAAACGCTCAAAAGCACAGTGATTCAGACTATTAATGCTTAAAAATTAATCTTTCTACCTATAATATTTATGTTTTGTCCACTGATAGCACACTATCTAAAAGTAATTAAGTATGTTTTCGAATTTATTGGTTCGGTTGTTCGGTACCACGGACTGGATTACTATAATGATAAAAGTAGGTTGACCGATACAAATTTGCCCACATCATGGCCACTGTACACGGACAAATCTTACTTAGTAAATTTTTGATGTAAGCGACTTGTAATTTGTTTCCAATGTGACCGCAGTTTTTGTCGCTATATTTACCAATTCTACAATTTCTACCACACATGTTGGTACTGCTACGACATTTTTTTGTGTTCGTTTGTCTCAAGTTTTCTTAAATTTCTTAACCTCGTACCGACGCATTCAAATACAATGCACGACCTGTTCCATCCCGCTGCCGCTTGGTTCGTACATCTACATCGGTTTCGCTCTTGTACACTTTTGAAGGTGATACAGATCACAAGATTCTTGTCTATTCATTTAAAATGCACCCTGCTTGGAGATCTAAATACGAACATAGTATGTATGACAAACATGGTAAACATGATTCATGAGTATTCTCGCTAGAGCTGAGAGAGCGAAACGGGTTCAGTAAAATCGGGGAATACAGGGGTTATGTACCGCCACAACGACGGCATTTGCAGTCCTCTTAGGGTTTATGAAACCCAGCAGACCGGCATAGTAGAGAAAAAAATGTAGCGAGTGGTGAGGTGACGACATGGGCGGAGAGCCTCCTGCCAGGCCGGGTTAGTCATAGCAGGTAATAAATAAAATTATCTGGGAATTAGAGACATTTCTTAAGAACACCCATGCCAAAACGTGTCCAGGGCGAGTGTCCGCGGTGTAAAGCGGTCTACGAGTTTATCGGTAAATTATATTGAGTCCGCGATCTGTTGTACGGATGCGACGGAAGGCCAAGTACTCGCTTTAAGAAAGCTTGCTTCACCCTATCCAACTGCCATAAATGCGATGTGCAAAGATGTTTTCATGTCTCTTGGATACCGTAAGCAGCTACGGATGCCACTTTGAGCGTGAATAATGTCATGGCCTTCCGAACAGACTACTGTGTTGGGTTTCTGACACCAGCTGCCGCGATAAGCGCTTTTCTACAACGCTCAGTTAGACGTTGTGAAAAATGTTGTACTTCGAGTAGAAAAAATTTCCCCGAGCTAGCAAAAGGTTTCTACAAACTGCATTCGTTCACCGTGAAATTGCAGTTTATCTGGGCGGGCTTATTGCCGCCCAGATAAACTGCCCGCCGCGCCGAAACTTTACAGGCTTGGTTGTTGACACGTTTACTATGAGGCCATTCTGCGAGAAATATTCATCAAGTGTGCAAAGAGCAGCCTGCAGGTCAGTACTGATTCTGCTGAATATTGCCAGATTATCTGCGTAGAGCAGGATCATGGCTGTTGAGTGCCGCTATTTCATGAATTGTGGCAGCTCGCTGAGCAACGTTATGAATAGCAATGGGATGAGATTGTCGCCTTGCGGATATCCAGTCGGCTAATCAAACGTGTTATGCTCGCACACACCATCATCGAGAATAATCTGGTTAGCTCTCAGAAGTGCGCTGAGTAGAGTAAGCAATCGGGGGTGCGATGCCGAGGGCAGATTTCAAATCAATAAAAACCGCGAACAAAGGGAGTTTTTCGAAAAATCTCTCGGGAGCTTTGTGCTCGTATGAAGTAGGAGTGTCGACAGGTAGCATATCCGCGTGGGTGAAGGCTGCTTAAAAGTGCCCAGGAGTTTTTCAGATGGAATTGGACAGCTCGTAAAGTTTCAAGGCTGTCGTGTGATGAGGTGAGGTTCTTGTTGTGCTATTAGTATAGAGAAGCGTTCCGCTTGGTCGGCAAAGGACCGCTTCTTGAAGTCTTGAAGCTTTCGATAATGCTGTCGTGTCATTGAGTAAATAGCCGCCGCAGCTGGGTCTATTTTTTAAAGTACCTATTTTTGCTACATGGATTCTTTCAGCAGTTAGTGACTACCGCTCTAGTCTCACCAAAACTTATATTCCCGCACAGCAAAATAGGTGTCGAAGATCTCTGTTCTCGAAAGGGCAAACGTTGTTCTGAGGTCCTCCACAAAGAGTGCTGTCGAGGCCAGCAAATATACAAGCCGGTTTTGCTAGTAGAGTGGATTACTAGCAGTCTTTTCAGAAAACTGACTTTAGCTTTGTCGAGTACGTTAAAGTTCAGTTTTGATAAGTGGGGCCATATTACCTACAGCAGCGTCGGGGCCTTGTATGTCGTACACATATGTCGTATATAGTCCGATTAATTAGGATGTTTCAGTTATTCCGTTGTCGATGATTACAGGCCCTTCATGTAGCATAACTTGTAATAGCCTTAGTATTACGGTTGAAGCAGCACACGAAGCTAATTCATTACACTGTATCGAATGCCAGAAAAATTGCCGCTGTAAGCAAAAATATATATATATATATACATGTACAGTGTGTCCGAGTAAAAGCAGATAATTTCAATTTCGCGCAGTCAAACCCATCAACAACGTTCGATGATAGACAGTCCGTCACTATTAAAAATTGATCGCTGTTCGACACAACAACGCATCGTATCGTTAAACATTATTTCAAAAATTGAGAAAGTTTGACTGCCGCAGTTTGCAAATTACGTCAAATTTTTAGTAGACAAAATGTTCCAAGTGCATCAACTGTGAAGCGAATGATCGAAACATTCGAAAAGATTGGGCATGCCAACCGGTAGTTGAAAATCATGTTAAAGGCTTAGTAGGGAAACCGAAGAGAGCGTTTTCCAGTTGCGCTTTTCCACAAATTGTTTCCATATGTCTATGTTTAAAACTGTACTACATTTAGAATTGAATTTTTTGCTCTTGGTGGGACACTTTCACTCTCTCTCTCTCTTCTCTCGTTCAATATATATATATATATATATATATATATTGTGTGTGTATGCAACTACCAACATGACAACCATCGTTGTTGCTGTTGTGGTTGTTGATTTTGTCGTCGTAGTCGTTTCCATGGCAACAACGCAACGAACGCTATAAAAAATTACCGGTCGTGGCAGTAATTGGGTTTCTTTCGCCGTTTTTCGCTCTTCGAGTGAACTAAAATCAAATTGTGTGTGTTTAATATGTTTTTGCCTTATTCTCTTAATAAAGGTTTGGTGAAAAACGAAAAACGGCAAAGGAAAACCAATTACTAGCACGACGGCCGCGTTTTTCATAGCGTTCGTTGTGTTGTTGCCATGGTGCCAACGATAACGACAACAATAACAATAATAATGACAACAACAAGCACAACAACAACAACAAAGCAACAACAACAACGGTGTGTATACGATAGTCGCTACGCTGGTGGTTGCGATGCAGCGACTCCGTCGCCAACCCGCTTCGGGGCCCGTTATTCCGCTGACTTGGCGGGAATCAGCGCGTGATCGCGTCGCAGACGGCTTAAAACACGCGGACGAAGTCGCAGTCGCCGCCTTTTTCCGGGGGCATAAGATGCTTTTCGTCTACTTTCCCCATCATGGTGTTCGTGTCGTTTGCCATGGTCATATGTAAACCTGTATGTATAGTCATGTTGATGTTAGTGTTGTTGTTGTTGTTGATATTGTCGTTGTTAGTGTTGTTGCTGTTGCTGATATTGTTGTTGTTGCTGTTGCTGATATTGTTGTTGTTGCTGTTGCTGATATTGTTGTTGTTGCTGTTGCTGATATTGTTGTTGTTGCTTTCGTTGTTATTGGCCATCATGGGGATATTGTCCATGTTGCAGTTGTAGTTGCTGGCTTATACGGCAGACGCAGCAGACGACGACGACAACGATGGTGATGGATGGCGACGGGGCGGAGGTAGGGGCGAGATTCTACCTTGACCAGTCTGCCCGTGACGGGTGTCTGTGCAACAAAACGGATAAATGCATACGTACGACGACCACGCCGACGACGACGATGTCGAAACAACGTTGTCCACCGCCAGAGCCCCCTGGCGGTGGACCACGACCAGCCCCCCAGGCCGCCAGTTGCCGCCCATACCGTGGCGGCGCGACCATGATCACGACCATATGAAGCTTGAACCTATCACCGTTTCGATCCGCCATTGTCTTTTGTTGGGGTGGCAAACTTTGCTAGGCGACCCGGGACGACAAAAGCGTATGTATGGTCCCCCGCAACAACAACAACAACAACAACACAGACGTGCAAACAAAACGTGTTCGCACTGCACGCACTCAACTAACTCTACTGATTGCCGATGTATATGATGCGGTCGATGGTGACTACTACGATGGCGATGATGATGATGATGGTGATAATATTAATGCTAATAATAATAGAGTTTCCTATGATGATGATGATGATGGTGGTGGTGGTAATGCAGAGTTGTCGAGTCTGGTTGCACGACAAGTTGCATGTAAGCGATACATCTATGTACATGTGGTGTGAGGTGCAAGAAGAGAGGAAAACTTCAGCGTGCACGCGGCGAAGGACACACATTTTTCTCTACTTTGCTTGAGAGTGGTGTGCGCTGAATGTTGTGCCCTACTATTAGCTCTACTACTAGCTCTGTCTTTGCGTCATACCAATGTTGGCAATATATATATATATATATATATATATATCGTATATATTAAAAATGCCAATTCGAGATGGTGTCATTAACAGTTTTACCAGCCGGTCCCTATTCGGACACCGTTGAAGCCACGTAACAAACAGCCCGGCGGATTTCCATAAACGGATCATGAATCGTCCTGTTTGACCATTTGGCCCAAAGGGATGCATGCACATTATTGATTTGCTTGTTTTCACTCGATTCGTAGTCTTCATCTTTTTCTTTATTTGCCTCTTCCTTCCGTGTTTAGCAGCGCAATATATAGATAGATATTTTCTTATCTTCACCCACGTAGTCAGCCGTTCTACTGAAAACTCCGAAGGCTGCAAAACGTAAACGGAACTGTCTGCTGATATCGCTACTGTGCACTCGCTCCCCCAGCACAGAATTCCAGCATAGTTTGCGCCCGGCCATATCGTAGTGTTGCGTCCGTTTGAATTCGTACAGAGTCGTATTTTCTTCCGGATGTGGCGTAACTTGACGAAACATATGTTTATATGTTTCCCCTGAAATAAGTGCCACTTAAGCGGCTTGCCAAATAAGAGCAACTAAATAAATATATATATATAATTTTTTCATTAAAAAAAATATATATATATATATCATTTTTTTTCATTAAATATATATATATATATACATATAAGAGACATTATGTATCATACGCATAGCATGTATACGAATCATTTGTGTTGCTCATTGCTTAGTTAATGGCAACGTTTGGTGTCCGCGTCCCCGATACAACGATATGTGGCTTTCAGCTTGGCAGAAGTAATATCACAACGTTTTGAATGATCGCCTCATACTTTCTTGTAGAGCCTACTTAGATGCAGGCGCTTATCGGCAATCGACTGCGCCGATTTACCCTTAAGTCATCTTCCTACAAGCCTCATACGTCAAATAATCTGAAAGTCATATTTCCATTAAGTCATTTCATTTGCCTGCTATAATAATCACTACTACTTCTACGGGCGTTATTCGTATTGCTAATATTTTGTTTATTTAAAAAAGATTGTGCTGCATGAATGTGTGAACTATGTTTAAGTTCTCTATGCGTTCTCGTTTCGTGGCGCCAACCAAGGTTGCAGCTTTCCCCCTTCACTAAACCAGTTGGATCATCTGTCTCAGGATTTCTCATCTCATCGACGTCGTGGGATCCATACGCGCGTTTAGGCAACTCGTCAAAAACAAGTCCAACAGCCTCTCAACTGATGGTTTTTCAAGGTATCTAATGCGGCAGGAGCAAAAATATATATGTTTTAGCTAGTTAAAAGTATTTAACTCCCGTCATGGCTTCATTCATTGTTATCCTAGCTTGATTGAGCTGTAGAGCAGATCTGATACGACCAGAGTTCGTGCGCTGAGGGTAAAGTGCTCGGCTAAGCATTTCCATATGCGTATCATAGAACGGTCAGTTTACTAGGCCTTGTTTTGCTCAAAGTTGCCAAGACTCTCGGTTTAGGTGTATATATATATATCAATTTATATTACAATCCTGTGCAAGTGAACGTGTTAAATATATATATATTATACTAGTTCAGTTAAGAGCTCTTCGGATAATGCCGGTGCGTTTTAAGAAATAATAAACTCTCGACAAAGTATCTACTGAATTACACAGCAAAACAATATATCCAAATCCACTCGTTATGTGTCGCTTTGGACACAGTTTGTACACAGCTTAGAGACCGCCGCACCATATCTACATCTTGAACGTGGTGAAATGCTGTTCTTCTTTAGTAGGATGTTTTTCAAGAAAATGTTGGTCTTCTACCGATAGTACCCTCAAGTGCGGACTTAAAGATAGCGTAGACCGAACGTAAACATGGCATTTATCGGCAAGCGTATCTTTGTGCGTGTTCATGGAGTAATGAGGTCAGATGTCGACTGTTTTGTTGACGTTGGACGTGCGTGGTCAGGGCGCAAGGCAGGCAATATGCCAGCAAAAGCGTTTACATGATTGGAATACTTGGTCTTGGTAGGCACATACTCTGCACACTACCTGGGCATCATACAATTTGCAAGCACATGATGATGCGGTGGGTGGAGGGGAAACACTGTTTTTCTACACGTCAGGGAGGAGAACGCATACGAGTAGGTAGACGTATGCGTTCCCAGACGTTGTGTGTGGTCAGCCAGACAACCACTTATGAATGTGGCGATTTTTTTTCGACTATTTAAAGCGAGGTAAGAATTAACCGGCGGCAAAGCGTTCACACACATACGAATACAGAACCAGATCGATTATATGTTCTCGTTCTCGCTGCTGTTTTTGTTGTTGCTGTTGTTGGCAGCGTCGTGCGCATAGCGATGGAGAGTAGCATTGAAAGGGTGGTTGAATGCAACCTATGCGGAAAATTATGTGATCTGTATCATCTCCAACAGTGTACAAAAGCAATATCGCTGATAAAGTTATTTAGGAGAGCGGTAGCACATATGTGCATAAACCAAATATTGGTTAATAAACAATACATTCATTCATTCATTAAAAGTGTGGTAGAGTATACTGAGTGCAGTGCACCAACGCGCAATGATGTACCCGCAACCAGGAGCCCGCTAGACCGCCCCTGGGGTCAGCGGGAGACCTCGACCCGAAACCCTTAATACGGTTCCAGTGGAAGACCTGATTGTTTTGGTTTCTCGTTGACTCCTAGGGGGTAAAGTGGGGGCACTGCTACGGTTACTGACATCGTCTATCGTTGCCACTAAAGTTGTTATTGCTGTCGCTGTTGCTTTTTTTCAATTTTAGTTTTTGGAAGGTTTCGAGAATGCGGAATGTACATGCCTCATTAGCAACCTGCGTGACTAATGTGGGGCTTACAAACACACTATATCAGGATTCCTTCCAGCCCTCCCAGACTCAGTAATATTTGGCATTTCTTTGAAGGCGTGGAAGAGGCGTCCCTGCTATTTGTCCTTGATTCAGCAATATCTTTGTCTATCTTTCTGCTAATTTACATGCATCTAGATAGGGAGGCTTATGTCAAGATATACACCGTCCTGAAGGGATGGATCAGAAACTTGGGGATCTGGCTGCACTTCTTCTCCCACCTCTTTCTGCTCCTCGTCTCGACCACTCTTCCGAGGCTGCCACGTGAACTTCTCCCACCTAGCGGTTTCCTTGGCTGTCTTGAGCGTCAAAATGCGCCGAACAGGTCCGTCGCCTCCTTTTACGTTACCATTTAGGTCAGCATATAGCTAACCACCCCTTGATGGGGCGGCCCTTCACGGCTGTGGAGCCCGTACACCTTGCTTCCTAAAGGGACTCGCAGTGTAGAACAGTGTGTTCCACGCCGTCCGCCTTCCTAGATTTGCATAACATACTGGTGTCGTTAGTGGCCTTCCTTATTGTAACCAAGCAGTTCCTGAACTAACCGTGACCGGTCAGAACCAGAACCATAAAGTAGGTCAACTCGCCATGTCGACAGTCATACTAAATTTGAGTTCAAATATCAGACTCGTGGTCCAGCTTCGCCTGGTTATGCCAGGTGTAACCTGCACCCCTTTTTGTCAGATCACGATTATAGCAATTCTGGCTCTGGCGAGGTCTACATAAGTCTTAAAAAATCTTCCTCCCGCCAGTAGGTTCCTTGGCATCGTCTTAGTCAAGACCAAGAAGGCTTCCGTCAAGACCGTCCGGTACGCTCGGCTGACCCTGATTGCTAGAGTCCGCTAGGCCGATTTTAGTGCTTCCAAAATGTTCGTTGGTCGTAGTGCCGTGTCCGCCCAGACGAACGCCGCGTAGAGAGCCGACGATTCGGCAACGAAGCTAGTGGCTGTCGGTTCAGCTCTCTGATACACCTTCAATCTTTGGCACAATTTAACCGTGTGCCAGGTTTAACGCGGTCCGCTGTTCCTTTCCCGCGACGTGTTTTACATGTGCCGCTCCGGTAAACCCTTTGTGAAGGGTTATCCCAAGGCACTTTGCCTCTTTCTTCCTAATTTCTATCAAGAGGCCCGCCAGCATAAGGCGGACTTCTTTTGTAATCTTCCTGCCCGTTATGCCTCGGACTTATGCGGTGCAAGCGATGATTGCGGTCTATCCACTCTGTCATCATCGATACGGCTTTGTTGCCTGTCTCCTGTAGGGCCGTTTCGGTCCGCGCCGCGGCCATCAGGGCCAATTTATCCGCGTAGGCCAACAGCTCGGTCCCTTTTAGGTAGCTCTTGATGTCCAGCACCCCGTTGTAGGCCAAGATGTTCTAGATGTCGCTGCTGCTGTTACTCTCCCTTTATGTATACCTAGCTGGCCAGCCAACTAGCTGAAGTATCATAAACACTATTATTATTCTGAATATTAGCGCGGCAACGCGAGAATGCTTTTGGACACGCTCCCGAGGGGAGAAGGGTCTGCGCAAAGTGATATATATATATATATATATATATATATATATATATAAGGAGTTCAATCTGCACGTCTATCGGCAGACAGCAATCAATTCAGCAAAAAATTAGATCTATTATTATTCAGTCTGAGTTGCAGCTGCCGACCGATCGGTGCCGCTGCCACGGTTGTCCCCGATACTGCCAAAACTGTCAATGTTATTGCAGTGATACGGGGGAGGGTAAGTAGCGAGGAGGCTATTGTGACACTTTCACTCCCAGCCGCAACCTCGTGTGGACGAGCGGGCGTCTGGCGCGGCAAGCAAAAAATTCAATAGCGGATATTAGCAATAATGACAACAACACAACAACCGCGACATCAGCAACAGCAGCAGCAACAACAACAACAACAACAACAGTGATAGTATTATGAGCAACAACCAACTACTCGGCCGTTGACCGGTGTCACTGATGGCAGGAAACAGCAGCAGCAACAGTTGAAGGAAAGCGAAGTAGTCAAGGAGATAAGAAGCGAGGTGGTGCAGATAAACAAAAGAAAGCCAAACAACAGCGACATCGCAATAACCGCGCAACAAACAGCGATGACAGCAGCACCAACAACAACAACAACAACAGCAACAGCAACAGCAGCAGCAGCAACGAACATCAATAAACAAAAACAACAAAAGGGCGATGTAACGACTCGCGCTCGCTAGTTGGCAGGTAGGTGGTTCAACGCTCGATGGTGTCTGGGGCACCAGTGACTACGATTTCATCGTAGTGGCGATCCTTGAGCGTAATCGCAAGAGTGTTGTTAGTGTATGTATATATTTGTATGCAGACGCATGTATGTGTATACATTGTGTTGCGTACAAACGTTGTCCATGCGGTAGATCGACTTGACGATTGGATGCATTTTCCAAGCAAAGTCGCTTCCGGATCACGGCCGCTGATGCCGACAATGCTGAACGCTGTCACATGAAGAGGTCGACGCCGACGACGACGTCGCCGCCCCCTGCCCGTCCGCCCCAACCACCACGATCGCACCGCCGGTGAATCCCACCGCTATCTAGTCGTGAAAGCATCACCATTATCAACAAAAACAACAACAACAACAACTACAACAACTACAACAACTACAACGACAACAACAACTACAACAACTACAACAACAACAACAACAACAACAACAACAACAACAACAACAACAACAACAACAACAACAACAACAACAACAACAACTACTACTACTACTACTACTACTAAAACAACAACTAAAACAGCAACAACAACTACTAAAACGACAACAACTGTATCTGCGCCCGAGTCCCCGAGAAACCGGCTTCGACGACGGGAACACGATTAACAACAACAACAATAACAGCAACAATAACATAAATGAACAGCGACAAGAACAACAACAACAACAACAGCAACTCTAATAACAACAACAATGGCCAAAGAAGCAGCAGCAACTACAATAACATTATGAACATTAGCAGCAACACTAAGAAAAACAGCAAAAGCCACCACAGGAACTGCAACAACAACAACTGTAATAACAACAACCAGCTACATCAACAGCAAATTGAATCGAATAATCTTACGACCGTAGACTTAGCACGTTCGCTGTTCGATGGCGGAACAAAACGATGAAGATCATCCATACTTAATGCTGTGCGGGGTTGGGTCGGACATAACGCGGCACCTTACGTTAAGCTGTCCTTACGCACAGATGCGTCGTTTCATGCGTGTGTGCCTGCTCATATGTGATGTATATAGATCAACCGCAAGACGACGTGTTAGGTCTAAGGTTACAATATCGGGGAATCCGTTCGATTTCTGAAAGGCTGGCTACTTTTCCAGGAATCAACGCTGCGCTCGTTGTAGCGACAATACGACGTCGTTGAGGTAAAACGGGGCCGTAGCCACACATGGCTGCAATACCGACACGAGACTATTAAGGTTTCAGACAGATAATGGGCGGCAGCATGCGAAACTTCGTTCGACGATCCGAGCGCAAAGCCTCGGTAGTTACCTCGTCCAGCCACTTCAGTGGTGACCCGATGATTTTACAGCGTGCTGAAGACTAGTGCTGTCTGACTGGAATTGTCGTCTCATATCTTACAGAGGTAGTGCCATAGTTTGCAATTGAATAACGTGAATATCGTCGCGCCAGCTCACGGCAGAGCAACGGTGGTTGCTGAAGCATGAAAGGGGGTATTCATATATATAAATCATCACAACATTTTGTATATATATATATATACGATTGCAGCTTCTGGCCTGCCTGACTTTGGACTTGATCGGTAGTCACTCGTTGATATTGTTGTTGATGTTATGAAGCACGTCTTTAGCCGGAAGGAGAGCATCAAAGAGTCGACCATGGAGACAAAAGCAGTGATTCTGGTATTCGTCCGACAGTTGCCGCAGCGTGTTCTGGGTAGCTGCTAGTTAGAGGCCGAGTGCAGCTGACCACAGTATGAGTATCAAGATTATATGCATACTCAAATATAAGTGAAATCATTGCGGCGATGATGATGATGATGATAATGATGATGCTGTGGAATGTAAGCATGTAATGCCTTAGACAAGAAAAAATGACACATTCCGGTGGCGCACATCGGTGGATTCTATGCTTGGTGGTCATTCAACGCTGTCCAAGGCATTTGTTGTTTATAAAACGGCCACTTTGAAATGCAACATTTCCTAGCGAGAAAATTGAAGGAGTTTCATAAAAGCGCCAAAAGGAATTAGGATGATATCAATTGGATCCTGAAACGAAAGTACATACTTGCTTAAAAACTCTTATATAGGTGAAATCCGAAAAAAATCTCCTCTATGGCCCTTTGAAGTACTTTACGGTGGATCTCACACGCACACACACACACGTGGTTTACTAGAAAAGATTTAGTAGTTGCCGTCACAATGACTCTGTGATGGCCATCGGCACTCATTTTCGTATGGTAGTCTACCTAATACGATGTCAACGTTACGTCGAACGTGCCGGAATTAAGCATTGCCGTGTCGAATCGATCGTGCTCGGGTTGTTCAATCAACTGATGGTACATAGCTGGTAATCTGAATCGGCGTGAAAGAGGCAAGAGAGGTGGCTCTAGACGATGTCTGACGAAGAAAGTGAAATTACTATTATCATCTGTTACACTGATGTAGAGGGTCGGACATCACTTCACAAAAGGCGCCATCGCGACTGAATGAGTCGTTCGTTGAAGAGGAATCCAATGTACCGTCGTATTTGACAGAAAAAAATCTGCTTGAAAGATACTCATGCTGGGGCTACGCAAGAACGTAAATAGTCACATTGAAAACAATCTGAAAAATGTGAATCCTGGAATATTCATTTTTTCACGTTCACTAGCTGTAGTATGCCACGAATACCCTAATTGAAAACCTTCTAAGCCTATATATATATATATATATATATATATATGCACACGTGGCACTACGCAATGGCGAGTAAAGAAATGAATATTTTGTGCATAGTGCTATACCTACGGCACCCTTGATTACATGTTCTATATCTAAAATTGGTAAGGTCATCTATAAGCGAACGCGTGTATATTCAGTGGTTAAAAACGCACTCACGACGGAACCATAGCCAGTACAATTGTACGATGGCATACTTATGAGCAAAAATTATCGGCTGATTGTTATCATAATTATTAGTCTCAGTGTTGGCCGCCCCTATATATATATATATATATATATATAGATACATCAGTCAGCTGTCGCAATGGCAACAGGTCGGTCACGTTTTTTTGTGCGCTCTAGTGTTAGTGTACTTTTTGACAAAAGTAACTATAAAGGAGAACCCAAATTGTGCACATGGGGTCAACGAAGTAAACTGCTTAAGGGTGAGTGTGTACTTTTACCTGCCTCGTCGTAGTATCTCTAAAGCACACATACTGAGAAGCTCAGCCCTTGTCATATTGTTGCTTCTGTGCGGAGACATTGAAGAAAACCCTGGTCCACCCTGTGCTACATGCGGTGGAGAGTTTCTTCAACCAAGGTCCAAAACAACTTGTAATGGCTGCAGTAAACCTGTCCACACACATTGCTGCTTTCAAATCCCGGACAAAACCGACAATTTTTGCAAGTCATGTTTTTGGTCCGAAGTATCGATAACAGTAAGTCGATCACTGAGCACAAAGTCCAGCTGCGGTTGTCAAAACGAAATCCAAACATTACGAAAGCGCATTGATGATTTGGCTAAGAAAGTCAACAACACACCAATGAACAGAACTCAACAGCACATCATCGGACGTCAACAGAACCAGCACGACAACACGCAGCGGCAGCGTCAAGGTAACGGCAACCAGCATCACGTGCAATACGATGTGCTTCGAGGAAGTATTACACCACGTCGCATTAACTTCGACCATGCACGTGATAGGAGAAACAGTGGAAGAATCCCAAGAGAGAAAAACAACAGAGATAAATGGCGCACACAAGGCAGAACGGGATCAAACCAAACTAGCACAGGGACGAACAAAATGACGGACCTGAAAGTTGTCCACGATAAAGATATACCGGAAAGACCGCGTTACAGAGCTTTGTTTGTAAGTCGCCTCCAACTAAGTCATAGTGAGGACGACATGAAAGAATATGTCAACCGAATTATAGGTACTGAGGCCGGGGTAAAAGTGACAAAGCTAGCAGGTAGAAACCAAACGTATTATAATAGTTACCATGTACAGGTAAGCGCAAATCATTTTAATGAACTTCTAGATCCAACGGTCTGGCCGGAAGGAATACAATTTCGACCATTTCGGGGTCCACTGAAACCCTATCGGGTTTTTGGGTTTGGCGCTGAAGAACAACAGCAGCCATCAGGATCTGTAGGCACGAAAAGAATGCGACAATCGGACAAATATGATGAGATGGAGAGCCAGAATTGTGTGCCTTGACTGAACAGTAAAACGATATGCAACGACATGGTACAAAATTGTGAGCAGACTGATTCGAGGTGCCTCTTGTGGAACGTCGAAGGACTAGAATACATCACACGTCTATATGGAGAAAATTATTTTAATGAGTTTGCTTTTATATTTCTCACGGAAACGTTTGTAACAAAACCAAATAATATTGTACTGTCACGTCACAAGATGTATCATGGTCAAGCAATCAAAACGGAAGGACGCGGTAGGCCAAAGTCGGGTGTCGCTATAGCTGTGCCCACAAACGTATGGTCACAGGTATTAGTAGCTACAAGTAGACGAATCATTGTGGAGACGAAAGACTACTATTGCATATGTATATACAGCCCACCTGAAAGAGCGGTGCGAGATATTTTATACGACATTGGCGAATGTTTGCTTTTATGCCCACACAGAACGAAATATATTGTGATCGCCGGAGATTTTAACTGTGACCTCTCAAAACAAAATGAACGAAGCGCATTATTTTTAGAAGGAGTTGAAAGCCTAGGACTACAGATCGAAAACAATATGCAAGAAACTACGTATACGGCATGGAACGGCACAAGTGTCGTTGACATAGTAATGACGTCAGCACGTGCGCCAGGCATCTGCATCAACAACCTGAAGATTACCCCTTCAGCCGACAGAAAGCACAGTCAACTAACATTCAATTTAGAAGTCAACGTAGTCACAACCAGCAAATGCAATCCACATCTGTCGCGACGGATCAACGTGCAAAAACTGGAGCAAGCCCTTCACCTCCTCCCACCTCTTGAACGTCGAGAAGACCTCGACACCTACGAGCGATGTTTTCGGTGGGCCGTACAGACGTCAACAACGGCAGCCCGCTGTCGAACCCCTAGGTTTAAGCACAAGGCCTGGTTCGACCAAGAATGCCGCACTACCAAATCAATAATATGCCAATACAAGGAACGCAGCAGTAAGAACCTAGCCCAACTTGCTATTTTACAGCGCAAGTATAAAGACCTGCTTAGGACAAAGCGCGCCCAATACGAAACCGATATGCAACTCCGCAAAATTCGGGAAAGCCTCTACCGACCTTGGCTTCTTTTTCCAACACGCCCCAAAGAACCAAACCCACTAATTAACGACGATGAGTGGCTAGAATACTTTACGGGAATTTACACCCGCGACTGTGACCTGCCGGAAAAAGAAGAACATGAAAGCGACGGACCGTGGAGTGACTTCACAGAGGAAGAGGTCCTTCAGGGTATCATGACAAGAAAAGATGGAAAGTCTGCCGGACCTGACCAGATTGTCTACGAACATCTTAAAGCTGCGATTTCAGTGACCGTCCCTGCCCTCACAGTAATGTACAACAGCTGCCTTAGACATGGTGCAATCCCAAACCAGTGGAGAAAAAGTCTTCTGCAACCAATTTTTAAGGGAAAGGGAGATAATACAAAGCCAGAAAACTACCGCGGCATAGCATTAGCCAGCGTAGTGTACAAGGTTCTTACATCGCTCCTTGCCAAAAGGCTCTTTCTAGAATGTTTCAAAGATTTACCGGCAGAGCAAAATGGATTTCTTCCAGGGCGTTCGGCTGAAGGAGCACTTACGGATGTAATAGAACACCTAGAGACTCGAAAACAAGATGTGACTTACGCGGCTTTTATTGATTTTAAAACAGCTTTTGATGCAGTACCGAGAGATCGGCTTTTACTCACTCTGCGTGAAGATTTTAATATTAAAGGCCGAATGTATAACCTTATCCGAGATATTTTAGCCGGCCAACGTATCACAATTTTAAACGGAGCTCACGCAATTGCCAAGGAGGTCTCTCAAACAATTGGCGTGCCACAGGGTGATACAGCTAGCCCATTTTTATTCATACTGTACGCAGCTGGCCTTGGAAAGTGCCTCCGAGAAGTAAAAGCTCACCACGTGTTTTATGCAGACGACTTAGTTATTATGGGAAAATCGAGACAGCACCTCCAATTTTACTTGAATGAGACTGCACGATGGTGTTGCGAAAATAAGCTGAACATCAACGTGTCGAAAACAAAAGTGATGCGTTTTAGCAGAGGAGGAGCATATGCTCAAGATGACTATAATATAAAGATAAGTGGGCATGCACTTGAGTTGGTCAACAACTTCAGATATTTGGGAGTAACACTGACGCCCAAACTGTGTTTTACTAGACATATTGAAAAAATTAGAGTAAAGTCGGTGTCCTTAACCATGATGTTGAAGGATCTCCGGCAAGTTGACCTTAAGACTGCACTCACTATATTTAAGCTCAAGATCTTTTCCACAGTATCATATTGCCTCAGACCTATATCCTCCAAGTTAACATTAGACAACCTCAAGAATATCGACAAGATTAAAACTATGTTTCTTAAAAGAGCGCTTGGCTTATCAAAAACTGCCTCGTCTACGCTGGTGCTGCAAATGTGCAATGAGTCCACATTAATAGAAGACCTAGAGCACCGTAATTACCAATTTAATCCCGAAGCGCTTGAAGCATACAAGGAACACAGAGAACGGCAAAACTGGAACTTTGTAATCAACAATTTTACAGATGGACCCGCTTTTCTTAGCAACAGATGGAAAAAAGATCTGCAACAGAACAGAGCAATAATTTGCAAAATAACTTGGCACGGATACCACCAATACCTCTGCCTAAAGGGAAAATGTTTCCAAATCGACGAATGTGTTTGTAAATATTGTGGTGAAAT
The DNA here is from genome assembly GCA_003439945.1 of Dermanyssus gallinae. Lineage (NCBI taxonomy): Eukaryota > Metazoa > Arthropoda > Arachnida > Mesostigmata > Dermanyssidae > Dermanyssus > Dermanyssus gallinae. Next base: position 5,979 of record QVRM01000568.1, on the reverse strand, counting down.
TGAAATCGACCGATATCACGTTATGAAATGTATAGAACTGAACACCAGCTCATTAACAGCTGCTGTAATTGACGTACTTGAGCGGAATAGCCCGTAAATATTGTGAGCATCTACCAATAATGGTGAATAAACAAACATCATTATATATATATATATATATATATATATATATATATATATATATATATATATATATATATATATATATATATATATATATTATATTTATATGCGTGGCGGTGCTGGTTAACGCATTGAAATATAATGTGGCAACACTGTATGGCGTCTTTCCGTGGCCTTCCAATCGTCGCGCTTGATAAACGCTTCATGATTCTCGCGTCTCGTGGCAGACACACGGTTGCCGCCGCAGAGCCGACAAGCCGCTGCTTCTGCGTCCTCCAGTAATTGCTGTTGAAAATCACACGTTGTCACTATGTGACTGCGGTCCGATTTCCACTCGCACTATCATCGGATACCGCCAAGAACAACACAGCAACAACAACAACAGTAACTACCCAAAAAAACAGAGAGAGAGAGACAACCACATCTCAACTCCCCGCAGCCGCTATAACGATATCGCCGTGACGCGTGGAGAAAATGGCGAACGGACGGAATATGCATGGCAGGCAGGCAGGGAAATGTGTTTTTGTTCACGTGTTATTTTGTTTTTATCCATCAAGCCGATTGGAATTCCATTGCCAGGGCCGACGAGGCATTGGCGTTCGTTCCATGGCACAAACGAGCATGTGGTGGTGAAAAAAATATGCGAAATTCGAATAGTTAGCAGCAACAGATCAATACGAAGAGACAATGACGCTGGTTGTGGTTGCGGTGGTGTCGGTGGTGATGATGCTGATTACTATGACAACGATAATGATGATGATGATACGCTACCATTCCTACCCAGTAGTTGCGGCAGTTGCTATCCGCGCGTTGCTATTATTTAGTAGTAATCGTAGGCTTTGCAAACGAAGTGTGACACTGCGAGGTCGAAAACTTGGGACTTTAAAACCTGATGTGTGTCGGCTCGAGCAATTGGCCTCAGGCGCCCAGAAGCTGCTTGTCGCCGTGCAGTGGTCGGGCTTCAAGCACTCAACAAGTCGTTCGCCGTTGTTAAGCTCTGTAGCTGCAGTGACGTGGAATAATCAACCAACAGCCCACTTGCTGCACCGCTGTCAGCAGCCGTCGCATCTGTTTGCATTTGGTCAGATCGGTGACGGACAAATTGCCTCTGTATTCATTAACGAGATTCAAATTTCCGCGTGTTCCGGATTGCTGATGATTGACGTGTTGCGATTCGACAATGGCAGTAACAGCAACAATAACCGCAACAACAACAGCGGCAACAACATCAGCAATATCAGCAACAACACCAACATCAGCAACAACAACAACATCAGTAACAACAACAACAGTATTAGCAACAACAACAACAACAATAACTGCCGCTGTAGGGGGCGTCTCTTGTTTTCAGTATAGGGCAAGTTGTCTGCCAGAGGCAATGTCGGTCTGCTCTGTTCGTCGCTGACGTCAAGGTAACCAAGTCGGGTAAAATTTTGTGCTAGGCAGGAAGACAGCCGTGGAAGGGGCAAACAGGGGGAAGATACTGAATCACGAAGGCGGTTTGTAGCCCAATGTCGAAGTCATTTTCGAGCCCGCCCGACGACGCTAGCTTTGTACACTGTGCTTCCAACAGGTCGGGGCTCAACAACAACAAAAACAACATGAACGACACTGTGGCTTGGGGTGTGCATGTATGTATGCCTTTATTTATTTGATCGTTTACAGGTTTACTTGCACGATCAACGTTGACAGCAATGATGCATTCATTTGCGTGACAACGAAGACTTCTTAAGTTTTCGTCGAGCTGCGCCATTTTCGACGGCGCGATCGACTTTTAGCGACAGTTCACCGTCGCCCCGTTAGGATACAATGATGCATGACTTACGCACATCGTGCTCGACGCGCGTCGCTCTGGGGACGCTTGGCTGCTGAAGAAAGGAGATTCATCTCTGGGGAAATGTTTTCCGCAAATGATGACCACGCGGTTTCTAAGATGGGACATGCTGTGTTATCGCTCGGGCAGCACTGGACAACGAGAGTGAGCTTTAATAATCATGTCGGACAAGCAGATAATGTCGAAAGTGTTTTGTGCCACACTTTGCTTAACGCCAATATATATATATATATATATATATATATATATATATATATATATACAGGTAGTTCAATAAGTTCTTAGAATGAAAACCAAGAATTTTCCAAATCATGTTTTTAAATTTATCTTATTCGATATACTTCCCGAGATGCTCAATACACTTTTCCCACCAAGATTTCAGAGCTTTTATACCTCTTAAGTAGAATTCCGCGTCTTTAGACTGAAAATAGGCATTGACAGCACCCTTAACCTCTTCATTGCTGGAAAAACGCTTTCCACCGAGACTATTCTTCAAATGTCCGAAGAGGAAATAATCAGAGGGGGCCAGGTCTGGAGAATAGGAAGGTTGTTCAATAAGTTCGAACCTCAGTTGGGCCAGTTTTGCCGATGCTTGCCGGGACTTGTGTGCAGGAGCATTGTCCTGGTGAAACAGGACAACCTTCTTCTGCAAAGCGGGCCGTTTCTTGCTAAAGGCAGTCTAACAGTCTTGCCTAATATTCTCCTGTGATCGTTTTACCGCTCTCAAGGTAGTCGACCAGCATTATTCTACGTTGGTCTTAAAAAACTGTAGCCATCACCTTTCCGGTCAATGCCGTTGTCCGCACCCTCTTCGGAGGTCCTTCATCAGGTGCACACCATTGGCAAGATGCTTCTTGGGTCTCGGGAGTGTAGTGATGGGCCCAGCTTTCATCGACGGTCATGAATCTGCGCCAAAAATCCGACGGATTGTTCGACATCTTGGCCAAATTTCGCTGTGAAGCGAAAACAGGCGCGTTTTTTGGCCTTGGTTGAGCAAATGCGGCAGCCATTTTTTTCTGAGCTCTTTCACCTTCAAGTTTTCGTCTCCATTTTTCAAAATCACGCCGATACGTTGCACGGGAAAAAGCGATCAAACGAAATCGCAACGGCCCAATCACCATAATATTTTGACTGCTGGCAGTCGAAAAGTTGCAGTTCCTAATAGCGGTGGAAGCGCGCCAAAATTCGAATTCTAAAAAGCTCATTCTAAGAACTTATTGAACTACCTGTATATATATATATATATATATATATATATATATATATATATACATACATATACAGGGTTATATATATATATAACCCTGTATATGTATATATATATATATATATATATACATATACAGGGTTATATATATATATATAACCCTGTATATGTATGTATATATATATATATATATATACATATACAGGGTTATATATATATATATAACCCTGTATATGTATATATATATATATATATATATATATACATATACAGGGTTATATATATATATATGCTCAAAGAAAGAATGCAGCTTCGGTGAGGGGCATCTTGGCTAGGTGTACCAGCTCAAGCCTGGACCTAACGCCTTTAGTTATGCCCCGAGCGGGCTGTGCACATGTTCTTACATCACAAATGTATATTTGACTACACACACATATATATATATATATATATATATATATATATATACATGTATATATATATATATATGTATATATATATATATATATATATATATATAGATATATATATATATATATATATATATATATATCTATATATATATATATATATATTCTTGCCTAGCAGTTTGTTTCACACATGCGAACGATTCTGGCAGAATTCGAGCCGACCTCTGCAGAAAATTTCGAGAGAAAATTCTCGAAAGGTCAAGAAGCCTTGCTGCAACAATGACGTACGTCTGGTAATTGCCCCATATAGAAACTCTAACTCATGTTAAGTTCCTATACCTACATCAATTAATATATATATCGAGAAATTTAATTAATCATAGTCAATTTTTTGCCACCTGTTCAACCAACACATATATATATATATATATATATATATATATATATGTATACGCGGTATATTATACCGCATCTCCAGTTCATTATCTCTACTGGTTTATAACTACAAGGTGCGTTTGGGAGCCCAAATTAGCAGGCGTAATATTACATGCTTGGGTAGCTGATTAAAGATTACTGCATAATTATGCACGTTGCATACGTTATACCCAACGCATATGGGGAATAACGCTTGTACGTGCATAAATATGAGACACGTGTGTGTGCCGATCTATTAATGTAACATCTATACGTTATATATATATATATATATATATATATATCTGCGTGTGTAATTTTACATCCTTGCACCCAATTTTAGCGTCACATGGCGTCAGACAATCATATGACGAAGTTTGTGGTTGGCGCAGTGACATTCCTAATTCACTCTTTATCTCCCTCTTTATATATAAATATATATATATATATATATATATGTACGAGAGGCCCGTTTGTCTTTTGAGTTGACGCTTTACGTCGTTGTGCGCGTTGATAGCAGATTGTTTAGTAGGCAAGGCGGTACGGTTGAAGGTGAGCTTACAGCATAGGCTATTGTAACTGCACACAAACACACATATATATATATATATATATATATATATATACATACGCTTCTCCTCAAGAGGTGCGGCGTAAAACGAACTCCTTGTCATTGTCGCTGTTTGTGCCTTTGTGAAGTGGTGGTGATCGCGGCGGTGGTAGTTGTGGTAGTAGCAGCAGCAGCAGCAGCATCACCACCATCATCATCATCACTACCAGCCACAGCCGCCCCTGGTTGCCCCCCTGTTGCCATTTCGATTCGGTTCGATTTGGTGTGTGGTTCGCTTTCACGGCGGCAGCAGCAGCAGCAGCAGTAGCAGCAAACGTGTCGATTTCGGTTTCGCTTGTCTGTGTCTCTTTCTCTCTCTATATCGATTTTCTATATATATATATATATATATATATACGGGCGTGCTTGCCTGTCTGCCTGCTTGCGTAAGTGCGATGTGTGTGTGTGTGTGGCGGTACAGCCACCGTCTCTCTTGGTTCCTTCGGCAGCAGCAGGGGCGGCCGCAGCAGGGGCGTCCGCGGTGGCTGCTGCTATTGCTGTAGCTGTAGCAGCAGCCATCATTGCGAGCTCGCTTTACCCTTCTTCAGCATGTGTATGCGCGCGTCGTCGCCGCCGCCGCCCGACGTAGTGAACGGCATGGCCTTGACCGGCGAAACTGGTTCGCGGCTCTCTCTCTTCTCTCGCGCGCTCTCCCCGCTCGTTCTCTCTCTCTCTCTCTCTCTAGAGACACAGACACGTTGTGGCCGCCAGAGACCCGATCAACATGACCAGTGTCATCTGCACCAGCGTCATCATCCGTACCAGCACCATCGCCATCCACACCATCATCACCATCAGCATCGTCATCAGCATCAGCATCGTCATCACCATCAGTATCATCATCATCATCATGCCCATGTGTTATCTTCTGCTTGGCTTCATCTTCAGCTCGCTGAAGATTGCCTTCAGCAACGTGCCGGTTCAGCGCCGATCAAGCGAGCTTGTTTGTTACTTTTCCTTCGCCGGCCGCCGTCTCCTTTTCCTCTTTTTCGTCCTCTTGCTGGTCTGGTCCCCCCCCCACCCCTCGTGTGTGTTTTTCTGGACGTTTTCCTTCTCCACTCTCGTTTTGCCCCGCTCGAGGTACAACTAAATATATATATATATATATATATGTTTTATACAGTTTTATTAATCATTCATTTCTTTGTCACACGTTAATGTTATCGGTAGTATGATCGTAGTTTACGTAGACGGCAAGCATGCAAGCATCGTTAGAGGTAGTACAAGTCTACATGCACGTCTTCTGCACAAAGTCTACACTCTGAACTCAGGGGGCATTTCGTGAAACGTGGTTCGCGTGCATATCGTCATCATGTGGACGCAATGGACTGCGAAACCGGTTACTAGGTATATATATAGTATATATATGTATATATATATA
>QVRM01000567.1:0-47346 GCA_003439945.1 Dermanyssus gallinae | reverse complement strand
TAGCCAGTTATGTGCACTCGTTATCTCGCCTGATATGTTCGCCAGTATAATTTCATACTTATTTTATATTATTAATTGCGTCTCGTTTCAATGCAATAACACAGTTATGCAATGATGTAGCAGCTGTTGCTTAATTAGCCGTCCAGTTGGGGGTCATGTTGATTGGATTGACTGATGACGGATTATGGGCAGGTCTCAAGAAAACCCGATAGGGGGTAGTTCTCTAGATTAGCATATCGAATCGGTAGATCGCCCCATTTACCCCTTCAGGCAGGCAGGAATAAAAAGAGGATGAACGGAGAACACAAGATAACACGGGAATACTGGGAAACATTAAATAATACATTGGCCAACTGCCCATGGATAGAGCAGCTGTGCGAATAGCGCTTGCAAGTGCGGAGAAGATAGACAACTCGCTGGCCGTCGTCGATACAACTCGTTTTTGGTCTCTTGGCTTTTACGGTACATCAGTCATAGCAGCCACAGTAGCGGCAATTGTAGTAGTGGTGGAAGAAAAGAATGCAGCCGGGTTGACCATCTCTAAGAGAACGAGAAGCAACGAAATTCTTGTTGCACGAGGCAAGATATAGCTATCGCGACCCAACAGATTGTCAGATTCCAGCTCGACTTTGGCATAACCTGGCTAGAAGGCGGTAGCGTCGAACGCACCCGGCGGATCGACCGGGGTGGGGCGCTTCATGTCATTCAGAAATCAGGACATCGGCGTCGACCTCGGCGAGAAACAGGCCATAAGCGGCGACGCGGAACCCTTTGTGTACGCGAATCCGGTACGGGTTAGCTTCAGAGGTCTCATTGCATTCACCCGACAGTATCGTTTTTCTACCGATGATTAATGTAATCGGAAATTGATTTTGGTAGGCACACGATACTTCTACTCCCTCCTGTTGCTGTGCATTGTAAGAAGCCTTTCCTTGGTATGCAATCAACGAGGAACGGGTTGTGAACGGTTTGATGGTAATGCGACGTTTGCATTGGGAAAGACAAAACTGTCGTCCCAAAATCTAGGGAGACTGGACGTCATGGTCGTTAATGCCTGCTGCAAGCGCTACATGGATTCATTAATAATAATAACAGACTATATACTATGTATGTGCCCCCTCTCCCCCGTGTGGTATATAAAAAGCTCAGCAGCTACCGCCTATACCACACAGAATCACTAGTACCGTAATGTTAACTCCTCTGACGGTTACGACACGAGTCATATAAATAAGAAACGGCCAGTTCGTTGCATACAGTGCTACCAGTAGAATGCGTAAGGATACGAGTGTATATGCGCATTCATCTACAAAGAGCATACCGAACACGGCAATGTAGCGGCGGTAGCGCATAGATGATTAGTGTGCCTAAACAATCCTCGTGTCGACAAGCCCGCGCAATAAACATTGTCATCGGTAGAAATGGGGTTTCCTCCCAACCCTTGAACCTTGAACCTTGCATTGAGGTTGTTATTATATCGTATAGTTTGTCGTTTTACTGCCGGCAGGTAGAACGGGTTGGCGAGGTTGGCCGCCTTTACATAGCATTCTGTTCGGATACCTGTACACGGGCTAGCCGACTTGGCCTGTCCAAGTTTACTTATTTGGCCGTACGCCACATAGAGACAGAGAGTACTCGAACCCGCCAACCAGCCGAGCAGCACCGGAGGGTTTGAAGAACCGACGACGGCTCCTCCTCCTCCTGGCAGGCTGGTAACGCTCGTTTCAACGTTTCGTTCCTCGGGCAAATTGTATTTGTTTGTGCTGTACCTCGACCGCCGGCGCTCCCCGGACTCCACTCGGCGAGTTGTTTATTAGAAAGCAAGCGCACGGGAGCGCCTTGACCGACTTGTTTCAGTCCCTGTTTAGCTCTCTGTGTCTCTCTCTCTCTCTCTTCAGTAGCCGGTCATCGGTAGGGTCGTAGGCTCGCTGGCAGAGCTAGACCGCCAAAGCAAAGGTAGGAGGGGGGAAGAGGGGTTAAGGCCAGCAAAAGGGTGGAACACCATGCTGGCGATACTGATGACCATGCTGGCCGAGGCTACAGCTTCGGTTTCATGGTCGGTCGGTCAGAAGGGGTAGCCGCTCACTTGAGTCGTCCTGACGACCTCGCGACATACCCAATCTATGTGCTGCTACTGTGGGTGTGGACCATCGTCTACAATGAGTTGCTTGCTGGCTGTCTGTCTGTCTGTTTGCCTGCCGCTACTACCGAAGTGTTGTTTTTCCCGTCCTGTCAGCGACCTATTCCCGTCCGCCAGCCTGCATCCACAGTGAACCTGGCAACCCAATTTCCCTTCGATTCTCGATCGAGACACCGAGTCGTGGTCGTGCAACAGCTGTTCGTGTCTATGACCATTCGTTCATTTAAAACATATCTCCTAGCCTCCTTTTTTGTCGGCCACTCGGTGACGTTCCACCTCCACCTAGTACCCCACACAGTACTACACGTCCACGCAACAGTCATCGAAGGCCATACAAAGGGGGTTCGCTGACTCCTTCCTGCTTGCCTCACTCGACACACACACTTGACTTGAGTGACTCGGGTGCCGTTGCCAGCGTTGTAAGCAAGCACCACGCTCCATCCTGTTACTGAAAACTCAAGGCTCGAGACCAGCGACGTCCAGCGACAATGTCTACGACCGGTGGCCAAAAGCCACCCATAAGCAGTCACACTTAGGCAAAATGGAAGGTAGGCAGCGGGTAAGGCTTCTTGCTTCACCGCCTTCACTCCTTGGTCCCTCTCGGAAAATGACACACACGCACAATGTTACAAATTGCTGTACGCAGTTCGTCATGCTGCTGTTATTGTTGTGTTGATTACTTAGGTTTTTTGTCGCTGCCATCGTTCTGCGAATCCTATTCTCGAATGTTGTTGCTGTTGTTACCTTGTTTGTTTTTCGTTATATTGTTGTTAGGTGATAATACGCAGCCTTCTTAGCGTTGTAATTTTTATTTGCTGTCGTCAACACTGGTATTGTTGTTGTTGTTGCTATTGTTATTATTGCTGCTGCTTGTAGCAATTGTCACATGCCAATACACTATATCACATTGTGCGTTACTGATATGAACAGTCAGTTTAAATGAAAATCCGTCTCGTATTGCGTCCACGTGATCGATGCTTGACGGCTGTCAAACCTCGAAATCAATTTATTAGCAGAATGCCCTAAATAAAAGCAAAAACAAAGTCAATTATGACTAGCTATATCCTCGGCGTGTCAAAAACTGAAATTTTCGCAACTGTTTTAAAAACTCTGTATTCGAATGCTTTAAGCAATACATTTACTATTTACATTATTATTATTATTATTATTATTATTATTATTATTATTATTATTATTATTATTATTATTATTATTATTTTATGTATTACAATTACGTTTTAGGAGCTCATTAATTACAAGGCGTTGTTTATATATATATATATATATATATATATATATACCGCTGTGTTTCTATGAACTATCAGACAACCTGCACAGTCGGTACTTTTAAATAGGTCAACTTGTTGGACTGCATATGTTGCTTAGGATAACCAAATAATTAGCTAATAAGATTTATACAAATACGACAAACAGAGCTGCACTATAAACCGCTGCTGTTTCTGAAACAACCCACCCAACAACCTTCCACAACCATTATGAATGGTGGCAGATATCGCAGCGCGCCAAACTCACATCCCGTCGGGCGCACTCCGCGAAAACGGCAGAAAGAAGAAGACATTAAAAAGTTAATCCGTTGGTTCTTTTTTCGCTTCTCTTGTTGCAACATCAGCAACAAGGTGCGGCCGTTCGACCTTGAAGGTGTAATATTGATTGTTAGAAAAAAACATCATTGTTTGAAGAAAAAAAGAAGAGTCGATAAGGCTTGTAGGTGGCGATAAAAAGACTTTTTGAGTGCGGTGTTGGGTGAAGCGTCCCCAGGATTTCCGAATACTCTCAGCCTGCCCACGATCACCAAAACCAGCCTATAAAATATTATATATATAGAAAATATTGTGATGATTTATTAATAATTTACAATACGTTTGCACACTCGGCAGTGCTCGCCTTGTATATATATATATATATATATATATATATATATATATATATATATATATTATCGCCGTGGTCGCAGGCATAACCTGATAGCAAAATATATATAATAACCATCATCATTATCACCATTATTATTAGGAGGAGGGTTATCATCGATGCATAGTCTGATGAGCACAGTTACCAGCACTATGATACTCATTGTCTTCATTATTGACGCCATTAGCATGGAATCAGCTATCAAGCGGCTTGAGACTCGCTCGGCAAAGACACCAGACAACGCTGCGCTGGCTAAAAGCAGCTCATTCGCCCCCCCCCCCTCTCCCCCTCTCTCTCGGAGCGGTCTGCTTCGGGCCCCGTTATTCTTTGGCGCAGCACGGCGGCAACACAGCAGTTTGGAAAATCGGCACTTATTGTTGTTGCTGTTGTTGATGATGTTATTGTTTTTGTTATTGTTGTTGATTGTATTGTTGTGGTTGTAGCTCGTGGCGTTTGTGTCTCGTGCCATTAGGTGTGACCAGGCCGCCAGGCTTACGCCCGTGCCTGGACGGACGGCTTGCTCTAGGCGCTACGAGGTCTTCGGTGGCTGTGTCGACTCTATCTAACGGCTAGCCATTTAATTGCTCGAGATCTTATTCCCGCTCGCTCTCCCCCCCCCCCCCCCCCGTCCCTCTTACTATACTCTCTAACTCCCCCTTACTCTCCCTTTTTCTTGTTCTCTCTTCTTGTACCGCTCGTAGGACGCAGAACGCATCGAGAGAGAGAGAGAGAGAGAGAGAGACTATGAAAGGACTGAAGGCGAAGTATTTCGTGTTTCGAGTGCATTTAATGGCAGCAACCCCAAATGATGACGACGGCCTGGACAGGGCTGGATCGGCTGGGCTGGGCCGGGCCGAGCCGGGCTAAGCTATATAGACGACGCCGGCAGACGCCGCGGTGAAACGATTATTCTAATCTCAAAATAAGTTTTGATGATATCGACACTTCGCCGCGATCACTGCCACTACTACTAATGGTGCCGTTCAAATAGAGGCCATCGATGCGGAAAGTGATGCTGAAGGTGAGCCTGGTGAGGCGCGGTGCGATCGCAATGGCGTACGTCATCACCACTGGCCGTGAGCTAAGTGCCCCATTCGGGAAACTGCTTCGCACTAAAATGACGCCGCCGTCGTCGTTGTTATGCGATAGCTCGGTCTGAGGTTAGCCTGACTTCCGCACTCATCGTGGCCAATTGTCCTACCCTCTAGGCAATATATACATGTACAGAGGGAGAAGTATATATATATATAAGAGCGCCTATTTCGTATTTTCAACTTTTATTCTAGATAATTTCGAAGCAAATACCTCTAAGAAGACACTGCGATTATTAGGTGTATTCTATTTGTCTCTTGAGGCTAATAGAAACTAAATAAGATAGTCCATTACTAGCTGTAACAGGAGCATATGTGCCCTGTTCTTTTTCATACGTCTCTTTTCTTTCCATATTCTTCAATTTAAACTTTTTTTATTACATCATCTTTCGGTATTGCTCAATGAATTTAAATTTATTAACATAGAAAAATATATTGACACTCAGCGACACACGAATCCGTAAAGGCATCCGGGTCTCGGATTTACATTGTTGAGAAAGCCATATACTGCACTTAAATAGTAATGATAATGAGAATAATAATCATAATTTGAGACAGATGATGTCTTTGGCCGTTTGTAGAGGGAATCTGGCCTTAACGTTCATACCTCACAATTGTAATACCCGAATAAATATTAATAATAATAGTAAAATCTACATGCCATAAAAATGTACATCTGTTTGTTTCCGTCATTCTGTTACACATAATTTTACAACACCCACTTAACTCGACTACGATGAAGTTTTGCTCCAGTTGGCAATATTTAGCAAGCTTGCGGTCTTCTGCAAGGCGAACTACTGGTCCGACCTACTGGCTGGTCTAAGGAGCATACGATGCAGCCAACGCGGTGGCGTCGTACACGAGACAGCGACCTTTACTCCACGAAATTAAGGTTAGGCCATCCGGTCGCAGTTGGCGGTTTGATGAGAGTTCGAACGGCTATTTAACTGCAGGGGCGTGGCTGACTGCATTGCCCCGTCTATTGTTATTATTTGTATTATTGACCACTACAATTAAGAGGTGAAACATCGGCTAAACTTTCTTTGTTGTTTACTTACTCAGCATATCACGCCTACTTAAATTACTTATTCACTATCATTCTTATTCATATAAAACACTTCCGAGGTGTGAACGTCTCGGCTTGACCTTCACTGTTCGCCAGTTTAGCTTACGGGCCCCGCAACGGAAGCCGCGCTCTCCGTACAAACAGCCTGAGACAGCATTTAACTAACAAATCTGTGCCTCGCGTCATGTTCCTTTAATTTCATGAATGAGTTTCGCCAAATCTTTGAAAAACAAGTCAGTTTCCTTACGAATGCGACCCATAATCTCCGTTGCAATTGGCACGAACATGCATTTTCTAGCCAGCTCAGAACAACTACTAATTTTAACGGTTTTTGCATGCTTCGCTACACATCTATGCACGACTGAGCTGTGAGGCAAGAGGATAGTGCCGCCGTGCATGACACTGTCATGTTCCAGACTAAGCATTTCACATATGTCCGTAATGAGACAGTTACTCCATCAGCGAGTTGCTGAATCGGCAGGTGAGAGCTCTTCAGTTCACGCTGTTAAGTTTTATCTGTCTGTCTGGGGAGCTCACCGAGGTTTCTGAGGCATCTCAGTGGGCGTGGACCGTTAGAATCACGGCCCTTCTATTTGTTTGCATAAAAATGGCTTGTAGACCAGATTTCCGCTAAAAACATGGCGCAGTATCCTGGTTGCTCGAGGGTTGGTTGTCTAAGGAAATTATTATTATAGGATAAGCAGTTCACAGCGTCCTTGGAGCAGCGTTTCCGGCTGGCTTTGATAACCAAAAAAGGTAAGAATTGGATCCAAAAAATAGATTATTCTGCTCTTTCCGCATTTTACACGTTTGCGTATACTCTTTATGCGCGCGAATGCCACAAACACGATGCATGCAAATTTCTTAAATCTTCACGCAGATACTTTCAATGATGCACAGTTCTGTACTTCGCCCATTATCGAGTTCTGTTTTCCCGCCGGCTCGTATTACAAATTACTAAAGCGGAATATTGAGCATACGAGGATACGGTCGGCACAAAGGTAAAAGCAAAGCAAAACCTCAAGCCACACCATCATATCTATCTATCTATCTATATATATATATATATATATATATATATATAAATATAGCTAAGCATTTGAGGAGCAATCAAACTTGTTAAAAGCGGCCTTAATCACATGGGAACAAAAATGTTTTTTGTTGAGGATGAGAGTAAATTTCTTAAACTTTGTTACACCGATGTGACTAACCGGACCTAGGCTTGAGAATTGTGCAATTGCGGGAGATCTAGATGTTTGCTAGAGAAACTGAACATACCGGGGTGTACGTCCAGCGTTGGCTAGCGAAAGAAGGATAGTCCTATTTAGAGAATAGTTGACAATAATATAGATAATGCAATGCGTAATTTCTTACTCTTCACATTCAATACATTAAAATATTGCAATTGCACACCTAAAACAAATGCACGCAGAGAAATGCGCATTTAATGGGGATCACTTTGGTATCAAATCGATGGCGGCTCGATTGGTGATACGATTACCGTAGGCCGTTATCCCCCGTTCCCCGATGTCGAATTCACATAGAGTCCCATATTAACAGAGATGGGGAAGCCAACAGTTGTGTTGCGGTCTGTATCTTTATTTTTCAAATTTTTTAAGCAGGTTATTTCTACAGACGATCTTCTATCCACTACAGGCTGGGAAACGTCGTGAGGCAGATCTTCAATGCACCGAGGCCAGACATGCTGAAATATCTAGGGTTTCCCCAAAAGCCTTTATGGCAGCAGAAGCATGCCCGCTGACTCGCAGCAGCATGGCTTATCATCTATTCTCAATGAGGATCGTTTAAAGAAAATTTTATCAACAACAGGGTTAGAACCGGAGACATCCAGGTAGATGGCAACCATGACAAGCGCACTAGCCCTCTAGACCACGGCGCCACATGCGATCTGTATCCGCTTTTTTATGGGAGGTTTTAGGGAATGCATAATGCATATGCATTGCTGGCAGCTGTAAGCAATTCGTGTGGGACTCACAAACCACTAAGCCCATGTTTCTCCCCAGCCCTGCCCAAGCTCGGAATTGCGTGCTTGCATTTCTTTGACACCGATATGGTCTATATCTGGCAGCCGTTAACGACCCTGTTCTGTTAACATGAGATTCTATAGAGATCCGACATGGGGAGGCAGGGAAAACGGCTTATGAAAATCATAGCACGAATCGAAGCACCACTGATTTAGTACCAAAATATACCAAAATGTACCCAATACTACTATTTTGCTTCTGCTAGGCAACGTTCGATGACTTCCAGACTTCCAGTAGAGTTTTAATTTTAAATTGTTGCTCCTCCACACAACAACCCGTTCTCTCGCTTTCGCACATTCTCTAAAGTTATGACCGGTCAGTCAAATCGGTACTACAAACATTAGTGAAGTAATTTTTGTAGCGGCGGTGGCTTAGGCGGGTAACACACCGCTCGAAACGGGGCGTTGCCATGGCAACCATGGTTAGCAAAACAATCGCAAGTTCGAGCCCCGGCCATGCTGGTTGTATTTGTTGGACGTGGTTGGCATTGCCCTCCTGCTACATACCTCTGCTGGAGAAAGCCTATATAAATCCAGTACAGTAAAGATCACAGTGATACATACTCACAAAGTAGCAGCGGAGACTTCCATCGACATTTGGAATCTTGGAGTACTTTAAACCACGAGGTTTCCACATTTGGACATAGCTACACCGCGAAAAAATTATAATGCCACTAGCAAGATACATGTCTTAACGAGTGAATTAAGCAAATTAACGGCGTTTGGGCTCATTTCACGGCACCTAGCAACAATACTTAATACTTAGTGAACTTCCCGTTAAGTCGGGTAATCTCAAAAATGCGATTTGCTATAGTGTTGACCAAATTTAGTTTGACGTCCCGCAAAAGCTCGTCCCAAGCCTCGAAAATTGTTTTTCGTCGTTTTTTTTTATCTTATCGTGCGAGCCAGCTCCACACCTCAATGTGACGTTAGTCGAATCAGCTTCCGATCAGTCTGGCGGTGTGAATCGGGGCGTTATCGTGTTGAAAAACGAAGTCTGGCTTTTTTCATCCGAAAGGAGCACTCTGTGCCATTTAGTGGTCCATGACATCGTATCGTGGGCACTCAGTGGTCCATGACATCGTACCGTGGGCAAAGTCAAGACGATCTTTCATCGGTCAGCGGTCAATCGTTGTTTTTTCTTGTGTTTTTTTCTCGTGAGCCAATTTGTCTTCCTGATGAAGTTTTGCACATTTCGCACGTTCGTTTGCACGTCGGCCGCCGCCGCAATTGCCCTCGCCGAGGGCGCAGAGTTCGACGCCTTCTTCAGAATTGCAGCTTGCTTCGTTCCGTTTTTTACCTAAATTAACAAATTTATTCACTACTCGGGGTACAAGCAATAATCGATGGGAAATTTCGCGATTAGAAAGGCCGATGTTCTTATAAGCTTTGATATGGGCCTTTTCGTCACTCATGAGGCGCCAGCCTAAGCCTATCGTTTCAATATATCAAAAAACTTCTGGTAGGAGTTCTGCCTTTGTTTCTGTCGAGCCGTGAAATAAGCCCAAACGTCGTTATTCTGCTTTATGCACTCGTTAAGACAGGCACTCGTAATGTGGCAAAACTTAAACAAAACATTTAAAAAAAGGTGGCCTTTAACTTTTTCAGTGAGTGTATGTATATGCAGTATATACTCCATCCATATGAATAAACATAATCGTTTATTGTTGTTGCTAAGCTGGAGCGGACGTCATACCACAACTGGAATGACTGCGTGGCGGCATAGAAGCAAAGTCATACGGCCTTGTTATCAAGGCACTGCCCGCGGACTTCAGTTTCAGCACCTGTTGCTTAAATATTGATGTCTATATACACTGGCATCTACATATATGTATATATGCCCAAGGTACTCCCCAAGAACTCCCTTCCCCTTAAAGCGCGCTCTAATATGCCGAGAAAAAAGTAAAAGAAAGGACGACTCATTACATGCGTATAATTATAGTGCTAATTGAGTTAAAGTAAACAGTAATACTCATAGTCCCAGTGGACAATAGTTGCAACAATACTAGTAACAATACCGCAGAAGACACTGCCGCAATAAATAATGAAAGGTGAATCCTATGTGAACAGCCAGTGATTTCTTTTAGATTTTCCGTAAGGCTAATGTTCGTGTACGGTTTTTCATGTCATAGCTAATTTTTAATCCACTCCGCCATAAATTGGAAACCATGCAAACCAAATCAGGAGTGGCCGGTCTGGGTCTCGAACCCAGTCCTCCCGAGTGCAAGGCAAAGGCTTTGCCACTAAGCCACCTTGCTCGGTCATTTACTTGCTTATACTGAGCTTGTCTTGATCGCTTGGCTATAACAAACTTTATGTATATTTATATTTTTTTTCTCTCTGTTTTTCCAATTTTTATATGGACAATAAATTATTTATTTTTTCAAGCTTTACTATGAAAACGAGAGAGCAAAAATATAGTTACTCTCACTCAAATAACTTCTATGAAAAGAGCTTTAATGTGAAGTACAAAAATGTACGTTTAATCTAACGCTCCTAAGGGTTTTTTTTGTATTTCCAGGCAGTGTTAGTAAACGTGTACTTTTTTTATAACGCTCTGACAGCCATATTTTAGACGCTCATAATGGGCTAAGACAGCTGTAGATAGTGCGGAAGTGCTTTTATCGTCATTGTATTCTCATCCCTGGATAGGCGTTTTACTAAACGTAGAATTACTATAAAATTCAGCTAGTAGCGACTTCGTGTGCACATCGTACATGGAAGAAAGATCAACCAGAAGGTGACTCCGTGGGGTCTGCCTAAAACGGACTGCTGTCCAGCAGTCCGTTTTATATAAACTTTTGTATAAGCTGCCAGTGCTAACTAGTTCATTCTTAATCCGGTTACAGCGTGAACCAACAGACACAAGTCCTTGTAGCCGGTCGAGGTGGCGTCGACTTCCGCTGTGTCAATATTCAGGGAGTTTTCTTTTAAACAGTCTGTGTATCTCTTTGCGGATACAGAAAAGTTGTCGGCAAATTAGGTTACTATAACGTTAAGAGATTCGTCCTCGAACGACTTAAATGTATTTCAATATAAAAAGTGTACGCTATGTATGTATATATATATATATATATATATATAATTAACGCGAGTGGCATCGCCTTCATTACAATTCAATTACACACATCACAGTATGTGTAATTGCAATCGGTGCGACGCGGCATCACGCCTGTTACGATGAACGCGTATAAGGAGGCCACAACAGCTGCGAGCATACCCTTTCTGTTGCTACCAGTTCAAGACGGAGAAAATCGGCAAAGATAATAACAATTTACGCAGTTACGCGACGATTTGGACGACACGCGCCCTGTTTTGCGATATATATATATATATATATATATATATGGCGACCTAACAACCACATCTGCAAAATGCCATTCTTGGATTTGCTGGCATGTTTGCGTTATTTTAACGAAATTTTAAATCACGGTTTGGCAAAACTGCGACTAGATTCTAGCCCTCTCCTTCAGGACTTGGATGGTCGTTGGTTTGATGACATTCTACCGAGGTGTCACTGGTTCGATCCCCGTTGTTGATCGAATTTTCTTTGAATGATGCTTATTAAGAATAGATGATAAACCATTCTGAGAGTCATCATACTAAGAGTTAGCGGCCATGCTGCCACAAGGTCTGTTGGGGAAACTCTTGAAGGAGCATTGAAGATCTACCTCACGGTAAGTTCCAAGCCCGGGGGGACGGAGGATGATCTAGAATTGAAAACATTTTTGACCAATCATCCAATTGACAAGTTGTTGCTTCGGGTGGCGATACATTTTTAATCATGGCGCACTGTCTACAATCAATTTGACTGCCAAACGAGAGCCCTACACGAGCGGCACAAATTGCGCCAAATTATTATTATTATTATTATTATTATTATTATTATTATTATTATTATTTTTTTTTTTTTAATTGTATGCATTACACTTTTTTATTGTAATTATAATGGTTATTTTGTTTGAAAATTATTATTATTATTATTATTATTATTATTATTCCTGGAATAATAGAAAACATGCACGTGATTCACGACCAAAACTACAAAAGCCTTCTGTAGCAGGTGTTGATTCATGCGTACGGTCAGGTGAGAACACTGCGCTCAACGTTCCACAGTGGCATCGTGGAGCTTCTACTTTGTTCTCTTCAACGGAACGCTTCGTAAAGCTTGCACCGAGGCCATCTTGTATCCGGAGCAGCAGTCCGGGCTCAGGAAGAGCACGGGAACGACCCTCGACGCAATCCACGTTTTTCAGCGTGAGATACCTGTAGAGCGGACGGTGTCTCGTCTAGGAGGCCGTCTGTATGCAGTCTTTACTGACTGCTCCAAAGCTTTTGACAAAGCACTGCGCGATCGCGACGATCGACAGTTTCAGGCAGATTTGCATAGGTAAACCATATTTCCAGTTGCCTCGATGGCGACACGCTGTTGGTGGAGGGAGGGAGGGAGCGGCGATGCTTGAGTTGACGCAGTGTTTTGGGGCTCCTCAGGGGGAACCCACTGAGCTGCATCTCGTTTACGCTGTCTCTTGCTGATCTTGTTCGCTATGTGCGTCAAGTGTTTCAACATGCCGTGGTGAGAATGTGTTGTGACCACATCGTTGTTGCGTCCACCGTAACATTGGTGCCATATTACCGCGTATTACCGCCATGGGCGCAAAGGCGCACCTCGTGGAAAAAGGGCTGGACATAGACTCACGTAAAGCCAAGATGAGTAAGTTTCATCGCGGAGGCCGTTTGCCTGCAAGCGACGTTATTCATTGCTGTGGTAGGCCATTAAAGTTTGTAGGCTCTTTCGCATAGTTTCATGCCTTCGGGTTCTCCATATAGGAACGTAATTTGCGGCGCACGTCAATTGCAGTGTAAGTTCGGCACTGGCAGCTCTCTGCAGACGAGGTCGGAAGTGTACGGCGACCGTCCGTCGGTACGGCAGGACGCTTGCATCTGCTGAGGACTCTTGCAAAGTAAGCGTATAGTTTAGATAGAGTGCGGCAACACCTATTAAATTTCGCAAATTCAAGTTCGCCTGAAAAGTGCTTCACATTATACATGAGGCGCGTACTTTGCCTTTCAATTATGTCGAACAGCCGCTTCGTGTATGTATTGTCGGACTGTGCGCCGATGGTGGAGATGCTTCGGCTTCGGCCGCGTCTGCTTGTGACGAAGCAACTCCAAGCCAGTGCTTAGAAGAGTGGCGACGCAAAGCCGTGAAGGCAGAAATGGAGGTAAGAGCGCTCGACGTCTTTTAGTCTCCTTGTGGTTGTGGGCTTGTGGTGGACTACGATGACCGGCACGAAGTATACCAGGTACACCGTGCACGAGTTATATCACCTTGTATGCTTCCTATATGGAGTATTATGAAAACACACACAGTACACGGTGTACTTGTCGGTTCTGCTCGCAGCAATGCGCTACGAAAGCACTCGGTTGGTTGTCCGGCTCTACAACGAAGAGCTCTGCACTTCCTCTCTCGGTGTAACGGCAGGACAACAAAGAGCGATGCTTTAACATGAACCATCTTGTATGTCGTACTTTATTTGAATGAAATAATATAATTATGATTAATTAAATTTTGCATCGAATTGTTGACCAACCAAAGCGGCTTTGTTAGTGTTGCATAATCGTCGGTCGTTGATGCGGTTTGTGCTCGTTGTTGTTTGTGCGGTTAGTGTCCACTGATATTTACTATGTTTCTCATTGGTAGTACCAATTGTTGTTTACTGTTGCTGACATTCCTAGTGATTGTTGTCAGCTCATTGTTGTTGATGCTGTAATTGCAAACGGCTGATATTTTGTTTTGTTTATTGCTGTTTATTTGTGTTGACGTTGCGCGTGCTTATTGTTTCATTTGCTCATTGTAGATGATGTTGTTGTTGTCTATTGTTGGCTTGGCTACTGCACGTGTTGTTACCTGTTGTTGCATGCTACTGCTGCGTATTTAACATTTGGTCTTTATTGTCATAAGCAAACAATTATGGGGAATAAAAACAGTTTCTACGGGATAACCGGAAGCCCTGCGGCTGACAGAAGAGATTTTCCACGGCCTCGATCGATATGTGCTGCAACGGGTATTCGCTAGCGCGGGGGTCCTGAGTTGCAGCGATGACTTTCCGGCTCAGTTACTTAATACATTTTATAGACTCCGATCCGATCGGTCCAAAGGTCTCTATAGCGATCGGCTGAACTATAAGTTGCGACGCTAGTTCCTGGTTTTTCGTCAATTTTCGGTTCTCTGCGAGCCGGGCGCCTGCACCCACCTCACGGCTCGTGTTTTAAACGTAGCTTTTGGCCAGCGTACATGACACTGTAACATCCCTTACGAGGAGACGACCACGAGCCCAGGGGGTGGGAGTTCTTCCGTCTGGCCTCAGCTGGCTATTCAGACTAAGACCGACAGGCTTCTTCACTGCCGGAATGTGAGCCGAGTGAAGAGCGCGAAAGATAACGTCGTTGATGGCAAAGTGACGTGAGTGGCGCCCAGCGCTATAGCGACACGACCAAGCGTGTTCACCCGTGGCGCTTACTGGTGCTCTGCATGGGTTGCATGGGTGAAGTGCGCAAACTACCTCCCTTAGCCGCAAGCCGAAAACGATGCGGAGTGTGTTGTTGTCCAGCATCGTTCCCAGCTGCGGCGAGGGGAGGGCTTAAAGCCACTTGCCACTTATTTAAAGCTTAAAGCTAAAAAGCGTAAAAAAAAAAAATGAAAGCACGCTTTTAAACGGGCCCTCCCTGAGATGTCAGGATCCTGATTTTATAGGTCGCATTGGCCGAGATACTACGATTCGATCCAGAGATCCTTGTGTTATGTACTCCTGCACTAAATCCCACTGGTCGCGAAAGTTAGCGAGTGCTGCCTGCGTTGAGTCGGCGATCAACTTTCAGTCGAAGGGAACCCGATGGCGACGACAAGCTTCTTAACTTCGGACAACGAGCCCAGGTAGCAGGACAGGGCAATATCCGATCTGCGTACACCTAAGCCCCCAGCACTAACGGGAAGTGCAGCTTGTGTTCAAGACAGATCCTTTAAATAAACGTTTAGCAAAGTTTGTAAGGTCTCCCGGAGTATCTCATCAAAACAATGTAGCCTGAACGCTGACGAACAATCGGAGTTGGTACATTAAGCGGGGCGTTGAGAGACCGTGTCTCAGTAGGTACAATGCTGGGTGCGCGTCTAAGGCTTTAAGTCGGCGGCACCATCGGTTGCTGTCTGCGAGCTTTTTCCTGAGGGCACTTTCTACCGCCGCCTCCGTGAGTGGCGCACCCAGTAGTTCTAAACTGTCATCGGTTACCTCTCTGAAGTTTGGAAGCTGCTCCCTCACCAACGTTGTTGACTCCGTGCGCGTATCTTTAGAGAGCCAGAATACCTCACACTTATCGTCGTTTAAGCGTAAGCCTGATTCAGCCTCAAATGCTCTGACTCTTTTGATATCCTCAATGACCGTCAAGCTGTCGCCGGCTAAGGTGGCGTCGTCGAGATACCACGGCCGCATCTCCGACAAATAGTCTGGCCTGGAGATCGGAGATGCCAATGCAGAAAAGTGCTGGACCGCAAGGGTCCGTTTGCTGCACGCCACAACATGATTGTATGGTTTCTGCCTGCCAGAGGAGATTTGTGTGGGAAACGGGTACATCCGATAAACGGCTGGAGAAAGCCCCGGTACTTTGGACTTCACAGCGTTCAACAGATGGTCGCGGCGCATTGAGTTAAACGCGTTTTGAAAGTCAAGTTTAACTAAAACCCCCTCCTGGCCACAGCGGGTCTCGAAGAAACCCCTTATAGCGTGTACCGCTGCTTCTGCTCCACCCCTAATCCCGCAGCCAAGCTGTATCGGAGCCACGAGCTCCAAAATAGTTGGCAAGATCAAGATCTTTCCCGCCAGCCGCCGTAATGTAAAGCCAACAGCGATCGGCCTAATTCCGCCGACCTTCTTGGCAATGAGATTCGCACCGTAAAAAATCGGAAGTATGAACTCAGGCAAACGACCGTTAACCGCTAGGGTGACAAAATGCTGCTGCTTTTTGTTGTTGCTGTTACCTATTGTCGTTGTTGTTGTTGCTGCTGCCGCCTGTTATTGCTGCGTATTGTTGTTGAATAGTGTCAATGCTTATTTGTTCTGCGTAGTGTTGTTGAATAGTGTCAATGCTTATTTGTTCTGCGTATTGTTGTTTTTCTTGTTGTCGTCGTCGTCGTGACGCCATTGTTTCTGCGTAATAGTGTTGCTGTGGTTTCTTGGTGCTGCCCTCGTGCTAGTGGTCTGCGCTAGTAGCCTGGCTACCAGGCCTACTTAAACTTTTTCAGGCTAACCCTCCCGGCCAACATCTAACGTCCAAGAGATTGCTGCTTTCGCATTGGTGTCGCATTGAGACGGGGACCCTATCAATGCAAATGTGCAACGGTGGTACTCGAACCCGTGCAGCACCCTATGTGTCTCCTCCTCCTCCGGTCCGGTCGCGAGGCGCACGCAAATAATGCACCTACCCACCGGGCCATCACCGGGCTCGATGGTGGTGGCCTATCTACTCATCCATCAAAATCCATCAATCAATCTATCTATCTATGTGCTGTCTACGCTGTTACGCCCGGATAGATTGAAAGATAATTCAGGACCATACGAAGCGGGCAGATCGGCGGACTGGTGCGGCCGCCCAGGCAGACATGCAGGCAGGTACTAACGCCGCACAGGCCGACGTGCTGCGGCAGCGGCTGTAGCGACGTCACCAACAGCCAACAACTGTCGCCAAGCGAACCGTGACGGCAACGTCGACGATGTCTGACTACGACAACGACAGCCGCGGTGGTTATGGCGGGACTGCCGCCGCAGCCGCTGCTGCAGACAGCCGCTAACATTGTCGAACGTCAGCAGCGGCGTCAGACCGTCTGTTACAGCAATTGGCGTACGATGCTGCCTCTGTCGTCGTTGCCGTTGTCGCTGCAGCCGCCGCCACTGCTGCTGTACGCGCGCCTGTACGAGGACGCGCCGTCCGTCAGACGCGCGACAACTACCAGATCTACTGCTTCTACTACCGTCACCAACACCACGACGACTGTACTGCCTTCCGACGTTGACGTCGATGACGACAACGACGACGACAACGGTGGCGACGGCGGCGGTGAGACAAACTTCGACTGCCGGCTGTTAAATGCCGCCGCGCCGCCGCCGCCGCCGTAGCAGACGACAACGACGACGACGACGACGACAACAACAACAGCTACAACATCAACGGCAACGGCGAGACAGACGGCACGCGCCATTCGCGTGCGCCGCCCGTTCGTTCGTTCCATTACAGGCGGAATGGCAGCAGATGGGCCAGCCAGAGGAAAAAGCAGCACTAAAGCGCTGGTCGGGGACAGGGAAGAGGTTGAGAGGCGAAGGGACACACACGAGATACAAACAGAGAGAAGATGAGAGCGAAGTGAGCGAGGCAAACGTAGAGGGTTGGGGCTTAAACAACAAAGTGTGCATTCTTCAAAAGTGCGTTGTAAGAGTACGCAGGCGAGAGACGAGCCTGATAAATAGTAGTTAGAGGAGGAATATTTGGAGAGAGACAAACCACGAGAGAGAGAGCGCGAGAGAAAGAAGAAGAAGGAATGGGAGTGAGAAAAAGCAAGAAAGAAAAAGAGATAACAGAACACGCTGAACCTAATACGAAGAGTGGGAGCGAAGGAAAACGCTAAAGGGAAATCGGAACGACGGGTGCAACTCGTCACTGAAACCGACTGACACGAAAGGATGAAACAGGTAGACAAAACAGGAGAGGGAAGGGAGAGAGAGTATAGGGAGTATAGATAGGGAAAGGGGGAGATAGTGCGAGTACAGAGTGGGGAGGCGAATAAAATATAGAGAGAGTGGGTGGAGAGGGGATGGGCGGGGGCACACACAGTCAAAAAAGAACTAAATGAACAGGATGCCTAGTCTCGATAGCTCGGTAGATGCACGACGATGACACACGAAAGCACGTACGCGTCGTGAATGCGGCCGCGGAAGCAACAACAACAACGTCAACAACAACAACGATCTACAGCATTACTGGCAGTAAAAGTCAACAGTAGTAGCAAAGGCAACAGGATTAGCAAAGCGTGCCCTGGTCGCAATGTACGCTTGCCTGCCTGGCTTCCCATAGCCACGCGCCAAATCCACACAAGACCACCAGTGGGTGGCATCAGCCACTGAGGCACTTGGTGCACTTTTGTACTTGAGGAATGATCACTGAGAGACTGACGGACAGACAGACAGAAAGACAGGGCCGGAAAACAACAACGGCCACAACGACAACCGCAAAATAACAACAACAATCTCAACAACAACAACAATGTTTACAACAACAAGTATGACAAAAACAAGGATGACAACAACAAGAACAGCAGCGGCAGCTCACACACACACACGATCAGAGGACAGAACGCGAATCAGGGGGTGCTTTTCGTTGGCCGATGAAGCTCCCATCACGAGCTAGCGCGCGGCAGCTTCATGCTGCTACCACCGCTGTCGTTGTCGTTGTTATTGTTACAGCTTTCAGAGCCTGCTGGCTCGCTCATGGCTCTATGGCCTACTTGGCGGCTCGGGACTACAACCCCCCCCACCTCCCGGGAGGGGTGCTAGGCCCTAATGCCGTTGTTAGGACCTCGGTACAGATCGTAATCGCTTTTTCCTTCTCATATGAACTCCCTCTTCTCTTTTCGTGATGCCCTTTTCTCGTCTCCTCTTCGTGTTTTTTTTGGCAATCTAAATCTGTTTATACTCAAAAGTTCGTGGCAAGTACATTAGGACTTAATGAGGGAAAACGCTACTCGTAGATTCGACAGTGCGCTTTCGAGGTTTCAAGTTGCTGCTATTACTGTTGTTGTTATTGTTGTTGTTGTTGCTGCTGCTGCTAATGTTCTTGTCATTGTTGTCACTGTTGTATATTGTTGGCTGGTTATTCCTAATGGCGGCGCACGCGCGACAGGTAACCTCGTGGCTGCTGCTCAATGATGTGTCTAACATTAGGCTTGTCGCGGTCGTCAGGAACAATAGTTTTGTGCCACGCCACATTTAAATGAAAGGCAGAGAGGTAAAGAGATTCACCGATGATAGTCTCGAGTGCTAGGTTGACTGGGTCGATTTTGTAAACCCGAGGACGGCCGAGATGTCACGAGAGGCACGACTGCTAAACAACCGGAGCCATAGCTCCTAGGCGTATCTAAGCGGCTATGGAAGAAACGAATGTTCATGGGCAGCTAGATAAATATTGAGAAAACAACACGACTAATGAACGTAAACGCAAAATAATATGGCCGTACGTGAGGCAGAGGTCGAGATTGAAACGCGTTGTGCTCACAAAAAGCTACGAGTATTTGGCGGGGGGAGGTATGCATTTTAGGTAAGAAAATAAATCTTGGTAATTGGTGGATTTGGTGTTCTGTAACCCTATAATGCCGTACCCAGCGAACGGTATCGAAACCGAAGGGGTGGTCCGTTATTACGTTTCCACAGCCCATATCTGGTGACCAATTATTATCATCTTGCGCAATACGCATCAACAACGACAAGAGCTCACAGCATCACTGCAATCACGGTCACAGACCTAGATAAAAACGACTCGCAATAACATTTTCAGCAGCAACAGTAAGCGGAGAAGAAACACACAAGTTTCGAGACAATTCTATTCATGTGAGGTATCACAAAATATGAACAGAAGTGATGTCAGTTTTAAGGAACGATGCATAATCAGTTATCAGCAACAATGGCAGCAGTAACAATAACAAATATTAAACAGAATAACAACAACACAACATTAACAACAACAATCGCAGTGCCGTTAGCGCGTACAGGATGAGATAAACGGTAACAATGACCATATTTTTTATGAAACTGGTAATGTCACCAACGAAGACAACAACCACAAATGGGCTTAAAAATAGGCGTGTATCGCGTCATGTCTAACCAGGTTACGTAAATGATATGCATGATATATGGTATGAGCTGCGGCGCCAAGCACAGCAACAATTTAGCTCTAGGTATGCAGCAGAAGCAGCTACAACAGTTCTGTAAAATGGCAGATAAGTAGAACTAAATTCAACAAAAAAAGGAGCTAACTTTATGGTTAACATAATCAAATATTTTTGTTCTTTGGATTAACTTGATAGCTGCGGTACGCAATAAGTGCATTATTATTCTTGCGAATGTAAACGCAATAATAATAAACGCAACGCTGCTCGTTGTCTCAGTGTCTTACAATATGCCAATTTTGACGATCTAAGTGTTTTTTTTGGCTGCTGGCAGTTGTCATAGTATTATCTACCGGTATAGATATAATGGCTGGCTAATCCATTAGCTGGTATAAGAAGACCCTTTCTTGTCACAAACGACGCCCAGCTTTTTTGCAATCCGTCTGCCTCTTCTAGTTGTTAAATCAACATGCAACACTTATAATACTTATCTGTTTAGTGAAAACACGACAGCAGTAGAAGAACTCATAATAATGATAATAATAATAATAATAATAATAATAATAATAATAATAATAATAATAATAATAATAATAATAATAATAATAATAATAATAATAATAATAATAATAATAATAATCCGCACACACACAAGCGACCGAAGAGAGGGTCAATTCTTGAGGCAAGCGTTGTCCTTGGCCGTTTGCAGAGGGAACGCGGCATCTATTTTAGACGCCATGGAGTGAACTAATTATTTAAAAACCTTTGCAATAATAAGTTTAGACCTCACAACTGTAACTAAATTGTTTAACATGTAATAAATATTAATAATAAAATAATAATAATAATAATAATAATAGTAATAATAATAATCTTCATCATCATCATCATACGAATCATAATAAAAACAGCGACTGTGGTGGCGGCGACAGATGGTTGTCGCTGACAACGGCATCATCTCGCCTCGTTGTTCATGTTCATGTTTAGCCAGCCAGCCTATCTTTCTTTTCTTCGTATTTTTCCTGTCGCCCTGCGTCGCCACCGGCGTTGTTGTTGTTGTTGTTGTTGTTGCTGCTGCTGCTGCGACCACAGCCGTAGCGCGTTTGTGTACATTCATCCGTCTATCTGCTGCTGCTGATGTGGCCTGATGGCCTCGTTGCTTGCTGTTGTTGTTGTTGTTGTTGTGCTAATTCTTACTGTTGTTGTTGTTGTTGTTGTAGCTGCTATTGTTATTGCTGTCGTAGATGCTGTTGTTGCTGTAGCTGTTGTTGCAGCTGTTGTTGCGCTTGCTGTTGTTAAGATCGTCGTCGCTGTCGTCGTCGTCGTCATTTGCTTTCCTACGCGTTGTATCGCTTCGTTCAAGGGTAGGAAGGGGTAAGTGAAATCAGTGTAACGCAACAGGAAATTGTGCTTTTATAGGTTATTTTAAGATCGGCTGTATATATACACGCGTCTATGTTTGCGGAGGAGAATAAATGCAGAAAGTATGCCAGTCTTACCTACTCCGACGACTTTCGTCCCGCTGGCATTCGAGACTCTGGGCGGACACGGCCCGAAGACGCACAAACTTATTCAACGTGTCGGCAAGGCGCCCAATCGTTCGACCGGAGACGCAAGAGATGTCGAGTACCTGCACCAGAGACTATTATCGCTAGACATTCAGCGGGGTAACGCCGCCTCTGTGCGTGGAACTCTGCTAGACTGGACACGCCCGAACCTGCGGGTATATGCGAAGCTTTCACTTATTTTACCCGGTGTACATTCGTTTGTTGTTATTTCACAGTAAAGCTGAAAGCTTAGACTTATGTGTGAAACCGCAGACACAAGCTTATACGCTTGGCATAGGCTTTTGACATAGTTCGTGGTTTCTTTCGGATAGTAATACCTTTGCGATATCGGTATTTAAGCTCAGGGATTGATTTGGAAGCATCCCTGTAGACGCGGTAATATACAAAACCCCATAAAAAGAGGTCCAAGATGTTCAAATCCAGGGATCTTGCCGGCCAGTTAATGTTTGTTTTTGTGGAGATAACGCGGCCTGGAAAGAAGTAAGGATCGATAACACTACCGCTCAAAAACCTCACCAAACAGTGACCTTCTGTGGACACTGTGCTTGTTTAATTATCAGCCTTGGGTTTTGGGAGCCCCAAATGCGAAAGTTTTGTCGATTCCCGTATAAACTGAGGTGAAAGTTGGCTTCATCGAAAAAGGAGATTTTGTCGTAAAAACAGTATCCTGCTTCCTGTAGTGATCCAAATTCTTAGCGAATCTGTAGCGATTTTGAAAGGCGTTAGCTGTTGGGTCGGCAAAATTTTGAAAGGCTGCAAAATTCAAATTTTATTTTTAAGTTCTTTGCAAACTTGGCCTTGAAACACCCAATTCCTTCTGAGCAAATCAACGGGTCGATGTCGTTGGGTGCTCGTTCATACTCTCCTGAATGGAGGCGATACACTCACTTATTCTAACGGTCACAGGCGGCTGAGGTAGTTTTTGTTTTTAGCAGAACCTGTAGCCTTGAATTTCTCAATCAAATTCTTTACCGCTCTGGTACCAAATACGGTACAAATGTCACTAGGCGCATGTTTATACCGTATTTGGCACGTGTGCAGTAAACAGCAATTTTTGTAAAAGCTTCTTAGAAAAACACACGTTGTTTGATATTTTGTTGTCCTATAACCCCTATAAACCCTAGACAGTCTGATATCAAACTATACTCGAGTTGTGTTCTTTTTATGTTTACAAAACAATAGCGAGGGAATCAAAATACCAGCGCCCCGCTGCCCTATATATATACCCGCACAATTGTTACGCCAGCGACTTTCCAGTGACATCTAGAGAAGTAACGCAAACTGAATTCCATGTTCATCGCTTACCGATGGAAAGCGATTATAGAATAAAGTATACCTGGGTTATTATAGCCTGAGGCTAAACACTTACTTACACAAAATTGCAATATAAATTGATGACCAAATAAAATGGATCTTTCACTACATTCTAGCTAATTAAATCGACCACCAACGTATACGTTGACTAACCAAATTAGTTATTCAATATATGTATGTGTGCTTCCAAGAATAGCAGTACCAAGAGAAATTTTCCAGCGCACTACTCTTTTTTTAAATGTCCGTCAATCGGGCCCCGAACGGTGGAACCGCTAAATAGCATATTAGGCACAAGTGAAGCCAGTAATGAAATGCAATCCATCCAGGTGACTCTGGATTCTGGACGAAACGAATACTTCCCTAGCTCAAAACATAGTCTCAACAACGAGGTGCTTATGACAGTGCGACAGACACCACGCCAAAGCATGTCCAAGTCGGTCAATAGCTGAACCAGCGAAATAAGAGTAAATCCAGTGATGTGAAAGAAGCCCTACTTGTGTGATACGCACATGTTTATAATTTACTCAGTCTGGGTTTTGAGCCATAATTTAAGTGATAATATATATTTAAACATGAGTTTTTTTTAATTGTCAGTGTGTATTATAATACAAATATGTTTTTATTTACATCTTATTATTTATATCTAATTTACATCACAGCTCAGTTGAGCCGTGGTGGGTAGCAAAGCACGCGGACGCCAGAAAACGGGTTAAATACGCTGGACTGGATACAAACCGAAGAGAGGGTCAATTCTTGAGGCAAGCGTTGTCTTTGGTCGTTGGCAAAGGAAACGCGGCATCTGTTTTCGGCGCTATAATTATTTAAATAATTTGCAATAATACGTTTAGACCTCACAACTGTAACATGGTTTAACATGTAATAATAATAATAATAGTAATAATAATAAAACATGGCACAACACTAAACAGGTAGGTAACACCTACTCCTCGCACAACTGCAAACGAGCCACCGTGGCTGTTTCCAGCAACACCTACACACCGCGTTGACAAAACTCACTCCCCTTACGCCTCTGTGCAACTCAGGGCGAAGCTGATAATGCCAAACACTGTTACGAATGCTATGCCCGTTGCAATACTGCGCAAGAGCTACGTCCTCGGAGCCCAAGTCCCCTGGGACTTCAAGCCTTTGTAAAGGCACTCGTTAAGTAGAGAGAGCCAGAACAGAAGTCCTGGTCTATTATAAGAGGACTCGCAGAGTTTGTCTCGCAAGCGAAAATAACTGCCATAAAATGTCCTACCTCTATAAGTTGAGCAACCTTAACGGCAAGTTAATGTGGCAAGGTAAAGTAATCTCAAGAGGACAGCACTGCGGCCACGGGGGGGGGGGGGGGTGGAAAAACATGGCTGGATTTAAGTAGGGGTCTGTGAGTGCCATACTACCGTAGCATAGATAATGACAGCCGGTGTTCAGCTGCGTTTAAACAGTTTATTTCTTAGGCATATACGCATACATGTATGCATCGGTTTGAGATTTAGGTAAGGCTAACCAAGGAGCACCGGCGTCCGCACCGGCAGAGCGTAGAGGCAGACATCTAGGGGGTCCTCCGGCTCTCCTGCAGCACGAGTGGAAAGAATGGCACAGCCGTCACAGTAAAGCGAGCCAGATTACAGCTTCAGGTCAGCTCTAATGCCGTGCATCCGAGAGCCAGCCAGCCTCCTGGGAACCGACGGAAAGTTTCTTATCTCTTTTGAAAGGGAGGGGGGGGCGCTTCTTTGGAATTCGACGATTGCCGACTGCTTCCCCCTCTTGAATCTGGAGGCTAGTACATTTGCCGCTGGCTCCGCGGCACACAACGCCGAACGACTAAAGACTGACTACAACTTAAGGCCTAGCTCGCCAACTTGTTCATTTTCATGCCGTTAGCATTCGACAATCGACTCGGGGGACACCCGGCCTCGAGGCGTGGTCGCTCCTTTAGAAAATTGGGAAACGACTCGAACTGGCGACAAAGGAGAAAAGAGCTCTTAACTATCCACTTTACCGGTCTAACGCGGCAATGCAGCTGCAATAATGAGTGTCTGCATTAAGCGCAAGCTCGGCTGGTAGTGCTCCTTACAAATCCTTGTGCATTGAGTGACTCATATGTTCTTGTAACCTTACAATTGATATATATATATATATATATATATATATATGCTTGTATGGAATGTTTCGGGAATCCATGAAGCACATGCGTCAGTGGGAGCCCAGAGCGACTAGTGTGGAACTAATAAACCCACTAAACACGGATTCCTTATTTCCCCCAGGCACGAAGTTACCCTGCATCTTTCTTGTCTCGGAGAATTTCCGCCAGGGGTTAAGCCGTTTACTCGACATTTTTGACCGCATAATCTACGTGTAATGAAAAAGTGAGGTAGAGAACCTCAGTCTCCTGGAGTGTCAGTTCGAGGCAGTGGGCCGTAATTTAGTCGGATACTGATCAAGCGCGGCGTTATTGCTCTTTTCGAGGATTCTATCATTTTGCGCTGTCGCCGGAAGCGCCAAGTCATCTGCAGTAAGGAGGCAAAGACTCTACCCCTTCATGAACCGGTGTCATGGAGCCCGTCCTAGACAATGCTTCAGAGTACGGGGCCCGGAACTAAACTCTACGGAATGTCTCGGCGCTCCGTCTCTTCGAAGCAAGTGTCGTCCCTAGCTCTCTGCAGGGCCATCCTGAGAGCGTCCGGCTGATGGAGCGTCCACGACGTATCAATTGTGGTATTGGATGCAACACCCTTAGAGAGGAGAACCGAACTTGTTTAAGTCTCTCAAGTACAAGGATCTTAGGGAAGAAGAGGTTTAACTGCCTAACGGTACAGTAATAGAAGTCTGACGCCCCACATAGTGCTTACTTCAAAATCTCTAAATGACAAATTCATCTTTATGCACTATTATGCCGGGACCCGCACCGCTGTACTTGCTCAGGAGTACGCGACTCGAATCCTGTTTAACATGTGCTGGATAAAGTAAAACGACAAGTTAGAGCAAGCATTTCAGTCGACTTAATTGGATCAATGTTGTTAGGGCAAGTGGAGCAACAAGTGGAAAACAAGTAATTCAACCAAACATTTGTCTTAAAACACTATTGTGTACAGACTAACACTTTGGCTTAAAACTATTGCCGTAATTGGGATATAGGTATTTTTCGACAATAAGCACTTATATGTTTTTAACAATGAGAACACAAACAAATTTTAGCGCAACATTCTAATCACGCTTAAAGCTGATTTAATTGTCTTTCGAATGGTGAACTCATTTTTAATATAACTTTACTCATGTGAGTAAAATATATGCTTCAAGTCAAATATTGGTACTGCCAATATTTGACTTATTTACTTTAATAGATAATAATAAAATAGAACATAATGCTAGCGTGAATTATACATTCACGCTAGCATTATGTTATTTTATTAATATTATTATAACAACTATTCTTTGCATCTACGTACCATTTCCATAGCAGATATCATAGCCACCCCCGAAAAGCAGAATCTACATGTAAGCTTGGTAACTCTAATAATAATAATAAGTAGTAAATATTAGGTGCGAATGCGGTATGTATCTACTTGCAGTGCCAAGAGGTCCATAAAGTTTTGAATTGAGTATAATCTCGTATATTCCTGTATCAGTGGTGGCTGGGGCGGCTAACGCTCGGCTGTAGAATCTGAGGCTTTGCCATGCGTAGGACCGATTGCTGCTCGGGCAGCCACTGACGCCGATTTCATGCATGTGAGGATATCATGGCGTTCTTATAGCAATTTTCGCCGTTGATGAGCAGCGAGGTTTTATCAGACTTCTGAACGCAGAAGGTGTTCAACCGGCCGACGTTAATTGCAGAGCGGTGGCCGTAAGTAGTGCCGTAAACTGTGTCTCTGACAAATCAGTAGGCAAATAGAGTGCCTGGTTTCGTGAAGGCCGGGAGTGTTTGAGTGACCCAACCAGACCATCAGTCAAACACGGAAATTACGGCCGAACTCATCAAGGACAAGGTGAACAACCTGGTGAGAAAGAATCGCCGTGTGACAATGCAATTGTTAGCAGTGGTGGTGGCGGCCAAAGTTCAAACAGTTTGTGCAGCAATTATGTGCGACAGATAGGGTTATCGGAAGGTAACGCGCAAGAATCTTAGCGAACCACATATGGGGAACTGCGTATGGGGCTAGCATTGCAACACCTGTTCCGGTAACATGAAGACTCGGCTTTTTTGAGCGAATCGTCACAGATAAGGCCAGAGTGAGGTGCCATCACATCGAGGCAGAAACGTCGCACCTCTTCCCAAAATAGAGGGAACCTTTGTTGCACCTCTTCCCTCTTTAAAGCTGTGCCTTCAGCAAGCAGCTCCGCAGCCTACGCAACTCGCTCAAGAGCAAACGACGGCCTAGGCTGCTCACGAAGGAAGTGATTCTGCTCCATGATAACGCCCTTCACACGTCTCGAGGGATATATGCCGCCCCCCGGCTCGGACATGTCAACTTACGACTTCCTAAAGTTTGATCCGTTAATAAAACATCACAAAGAGAGGCGCTAATAAAGTTTTCGGTTTTATATTCACAGTGTCGTTTTGTCGTAACCTTTCATTTTAACACCCCTCGTATATGCGGGGTGCAGCAAGAGTCACTTCAGAGTTCTAACTATTTCAACATAAATAACAAAGTTGATTAGATAAGGTCAGAAGTCGAATTTTTTTGGAAAGTTCTTTGCATACCTTTATGTCTGAAAGATAGCGTCAGGAAGGTGGCCACCCTGGAAGACTTTTCAGTATTGTCTATTCGAAATACACCATTTTTCTGAAGCATTTGCTAAGAGAAAGTTGTTTATCAATAATCGCGCTACTATCGACGAGCTAAATCAAAGTATAAAAATTAGCAAACGATTTCGAAATTAGTGCCCAAGTTATGCCAAAAAATCATTTATATATATATATATATATATATATACGATCGGGAGTTGAATGTGGCCATGACAGGTCTTTGTAGTGGGAATTGTTCCTCCAGCTTGAGACTGCATGCAGGTCGTTGCATTACTCCTTATCCTGGGTGTCCGACCTTAAAAGCATAGGCAAAGTAAAAGGCATGTTTATTAAAGATCAGATTGCCAACAACGCAACAACAACATTTGCGGTTGAATTTAGCGGACAATAAACCTGAACACATATCAACCAGGTTATATTGTATAATGCAGTGAGAATAGTGATACCTGATGAATAAGCTTAATTATATATATATATATATATATATACGGGACTATGTAGCCGTCAAACGGCTTCACCCTATCATGAACCCAAGCATTGTCCATTTGGACAACGTGCCCAGAACGCGTTTCTACGATGAATCTCCAAAAAGATAGTTTTTGGCGAGCAAATTCCCCTGCCTTATATATATATACATATATATAGAAAGAGAGGATTGTATGCGTATAAACTCATTTCCTGCAATGTGTTTTCACCTCTGAGTCTGAACCCCCGCCTGGGCCCCCGCCAGG
Source organism: Dermanyssus gallinae (assembly GCA_003439945.1). Taxonomy (NCBI): domain Eukaryota; kingdom Metazoa; phylum Arthropoda; class Arachnida; order Mesostigmata; family Dermanyssidae; genus Dermanyssus; species Dermanyssus gallinae. Next base: position 18,784 of record QVRM01000567.1, on the reverse strand, counting down.
CTAAGCAATGCAGCATGATCCCCCTACGCGTATAGCCGTCCTGTGAAGGTGTTCCCGTATGAAATGCCACCAAATGGAGCGCACCATTCAGCCGAATGGTGTCGGCTCGGTTCGGTCGGGCTGGTCGTGAAGCCGACTGTAGAGGTGAGCCGAGAACGATCTAATTTCGTGCACGGTCTGTCTCTGACCCGACAAAGGGGGAAGTCGTACGGAGGTCGCGGAAGGGAGCACTGCCGCTGCGTGCGGCTAGCCCCGCTTCCGTACGCGCCATAGCCTAGCTCAGCCCAGCCCCGTTCTTCGTGTTGCTGCTGTTACGGGGTTGCCGCCGCATCATGATGTTCGCGCCACACCCGGCCGGGGGGTGGCGACGGCCAGCCGGTTGCATCGCATACCCCCGCCTCCCCTAAAGGACCTCTACTGGACTGCTGCAAGGAGTGCATGAGTAGACTGGCCGAATGTGTATGAGGTTGGTTATCCAGTCGCCGTTGCTACTTGCACCCGTCGCTGCTAGAAGAAAGGCTACCGAAAGTCGGTTTACGGAAACAAGGCCGCCCGGCCTGCCTGCGCTCACAGAAGATAAGGTGCGAATAAGCGAGGGGGGAGTGTTCTTTCTGCCCGCGCGTATGTATGTATGCGAGTGTGAACCCCACCATGTGCACTGCCTCCCTGATGACTTTCTACCCACACTGAGTACAAACTCTAGGAATGTAAAGGCTTCCTTAGAAGTTGATGGCTGACAGCATGTAGCTACAAGTAGTTCATTACCGCGGAGGCCAATCCGCAATATTAGCCGGGCGTATTACGAATCGGCTGTTCCTCAAACATCGGACACTGACCATGCTGACTGTGGTTTTCGGCTGCTGTGGATGTTATGGGTCGGATATTAATTAATTAAGTCGATTTATCTGGTGTACACGTTCATAAGGAGACAATTGTTGCCTCTTGCATATAAGCAAATAAAACTGTAACTATTTGGTATAACTGATTAAGTCGACTACACTCTTACAACGCTGATGACGTACAATCATTTTACACTGCTTAGTATTCTTATGAACTTATCACTAGCATATTGTATGCTTAGGAAGCTAGGATCAGCTAGCTCTCCAGGTTCGTCTGCGAAATGTGATCATCATACGCTTAACGTGCCTGTTACGCGGTTTGATATCTAGGGCTCTTTAAAATCCTGCCGTGTAAAGCCGCTAAATATCTGTTGAAGGAGTTCGGCCACTATAATCTTCCTTCCTCCCTTTCTTGCAACAAATGAAAGGAACATGTGCTATTGCCTTAATAGCGATTCCTCAATCATTTTCAAAGGAAACCGCTGGCCGACTGACGCTCAACCCGGTAAGGCTGCGTCTAAAAGCATCCAACACTTAAACGAATACGGGTGCCCGGGTACTTGTACCGCTATATATATATATATATATATATATATATATAATTGAAATATAAATGTATGATTTGGATAGACCGGTAGATGACACCGCCACTTTAGATGTATATACTAATATATTTATATATGCAAATATACACTTTTTAAAAAATGTATACTTATTAAAACAAAGTAGCGACGGTTTACAGAAGCGCTAGCTCTTTGGCTGACGGCTACAAATGTCTCAATAACAATAATGTGTGCCTTATATATATAGATTTCTGATAATGATACAGACATTATCAACGGCTTGGTGTTCTCTTGTTCCCTCACTCTTGTTTCTTTCTCTCTTCCTGAGGGGCGTATTCAACCCAAAGTAGCAAGTAATCATGGCAAGCTGGCCCAGCCAGTTGCTAGAAATGGCCACTGCAACACGGTAAATCCAATATATCCAATAATGTCATTTATCTTTGCATCGATCGATAGTACGAGTAAACCATAGCTAACAGCTAATTTCTCTAACAGCCTCATCTGGTTGACGTCATAGCATTTACGTGCTTAGCTCCCGCCTACCCTTTTCGCTTCAATCCCCACCAGCCTTACGCGTCAAATGCATGTTTGCATATACAAGTACTTAGTGGCACCGATGGCTGCCGCTAGGGAATTGTCGCCGGCGTTTTATAACTATTCTGAGATAAGCCAACAAACTAGGCGAAAATTCTCTGGTACCATACCGATACATGTTGTGGAGCCCTGAGCCCTAGAATTAAAACATTTTTTAAAGAGGCTGTTTTTAATTCTAGACTATCCTCCGTCCCCTACGGGCTTGGAACTCAACCTGAGGTATATCTTCAAAGCACCGAGAGCCGGACATGTTAAGATATCTAGGGTTTTCCCTAACAGTCCTTGTGGCAGCATGGCCGCTGACCCTCAGCGGTATGGTTATTCATCTAATCTCAATGAGGATTGCTCAAAGAAATTTCGAATCAACAACAGGGATCGAACCGGGGACCGGTAGATAACGCAAGATACTAGAGGATATTTTCTCGCTCGTGGAAGCACACGTTCGATTGTCTGCACTTTCGCCGAGTATAGCTTTCGGAGGAAGCAGAAACAAAATTAACCGTACTTCTGACTGCTCCTATGTAGCAGCCAATGTAAAGTTCGAATTATTACCTCTTTCTGTATGTGTATCGGTTTTCGAAACAAGTATCTACTAAATCGTATTTAGTATACGCGTTCACCTAGTATGATCGAGTTTCTCGACTCGCATCGATTAGACGTACTCTCATATCAGTATCTTTTGATATCGCTATCAATGCGGAGGTCTTAAGGTAAGTACGTGACCAGCTACGTACTTGAAAATTGCACGCCTTAATATATGATGATGTATGAAATAGACCGACTTTAGCCAAGGACGGCGCTGCCCTGTAAATTGCATCCTCCACATGTCGTTACTAACTAATCGGAGTGAATTCAATTAGATTTCAAAAGTGGGCGCATACAATGTACAGATGTAATTCAATTCGAACTGTAGTGCACTGGAGAACGAGTTTTGGACTATTGGTCTCACCTTGGAAGTGATGCAATTGCTTGCAATATCGTGCGTCACTTGGATAGATAATAATCCTAACATGTTATATATAACAAAGTAAGCAAACGAGCCCCCGCATGACTTTATAGACGATTGGTGAGGGACGCAGTTTTCACGACAGATGCTGCTTTTGGCTGAACGACGAAGGAATCCGCGTTCACGATGAGGTGCTATGAACTAAGGTGTAACAACAAGCATTTGACGAAAGACCTGGTACGCGCGTTTATGGCCCTACAATTGCAACTATAAAAAAATAGAGACATGGTCGAAGTGTTGAAACAATTTCTCACACACACTTACATTCACCCTAATGACATCACTGAAACGAGCAATTACCGAGAGCAACAAGCAGCATCAGAATGTTCAACAACAACAACATTGACCAATACGAGAATGAGAACTATGGCAATAACATAATACGACACTACATAGGGTGGATGGTGGTTACGATCATGCAATTTTAAATTATTATTATTATTATTGGATTTAAACATTCACATGTATATATTAAATTCTTAAATATATATATATATATATATATATATATATATATATATATATATATATATATATATATATATATATATATATATATATATATATATATATATATATGTGTATTAATAAATACTGAAAACATTATTAATATTCGTAGTAGTAGTAATAGTGATAACTTAGTCGAGTTCCTGTACCATTGTGATTACTAATAAATGAAAATACAATTACTATTATTCATTTGATTATGCTTACTTTCGAACATTATTACGAACACACAAAACATTGCTAGCGGTATCTAACTAAGGCTTGTGTCGTGACGATCAATCGGTTGTTGTTGTTGACATTACGGCACTACTTCTATTAGTGAGTGAGCGTGATATACGACGGTGGAATGAGGTACAGTTAAAGCGTCGCCTCCCCCCACTCCACCCGCCCCCTGTTCCTTTAATGCACTCGTATCTATCACTCACGGACGTGTACGTGTGTCCTGATTGTTACGTCAATGATCGGCGATAATAGCCTCTTTAGTCACACGGCGTTATCTGCATTTGTTACTACTACTACTTCTACTACTATGATCATCATTATCATTATCATCATCATCATCATCATCATCATCATCATCTTCTTCTTCTTCTTCTTCTTCTTCGTCATCATCATCATCATCATCATCACCACCACTACTACTACTGTTATTACCGTTGATTCTGATTATTACTGTCACTTTTGCTATCACGAGTAGTAGCCCGCCATCGTCCCGGCCGGTCGTTGCTTTGACGGTTGTTGTATCGGCGGTTGTAATGGTGGTTGTGGTGGTAAAAGTGTGGTAAGTGTGGTCGTTGTCGTACCGACAATGTTGACATATCACGACCGCCCCGCCCCCTTCCTCCCAGTCCGGCCGTTGTTTTGACGGTTGTTATGCCGCTTGGTATGGCAATAGTGGTGGTGGTGGCCGCGGTGGTGGTGGTAGTATACCAAGATTTCACGTCCGTGGGACTGCTTTTCGCATTGATTCGCATAGACGGACCTCCATAAATACAAATGTGCAGTGCGGTGGGGCTCGAACCCGCGCACCTATCTAGTGTCTCCTCCTCTGGTCGCGAGGCGCAGACGAATGCACCGTCCACGCCACCACCGGGCTCCGGACGTGGTATCACGTTAACATACCTTCATCACCACCACCACCACCACCACCACCGCCGCCGCCGCCGCTGCCGTCGCCGCGCGGGCAAGCCGCCGTTTTGACGGTTGTTATGGCGCTTGTTTTGGCGGTTGTTACGGTGATTGTTGTGCTAATAGTAGTGGTTGTAGTCGTCGTGGTCGTCGTCATTGTTGCACCATGTCGACAGACCACAACCGCTGCGACCGCCGCCGCCGCCGCCACACCACCACCACCACGACCAGTTCTGCCCAGGCCCCGGCCGTCCAGCCAGACAGCCGCTGTTTTGACGGGTGTTATGACGCTTGTTGTTGTCGTTGGCGGTTGTTACGGCGGTTGTTGTGGTGGTACCTTGTTGACATAGCGCGACCGCTGCCGCCGCCCCGCCCCGGCCCCGGCCAGCCAGCCAGGCAGCCGCTGTTTTGACGGTTGTTATGACGCTTGTTGTTGTTGTTGTGGCGGTTGTTACGGCGGTTGTTGTGGTGGTACCTTGTTGACATACCACGACCGCTGCCGTCGCCTCCACCGACTTTGCTGCTACTGTCATCGCCGCCGCCGCCGCCGCCGACGCCGCCGACGCCGCTAACTGTGCGGGCGGGCGGGCGGGCGTTTGTGACCACAGCGGCGCCCGAACGACGGAGACGGCGGAGGCGGCGGCAACTTGCGTAAAGAGCGAGCCCGCCCGCCCGCCGGCCCGTCCGTCCGTCCGCCTTATCGGAAAGGCAGACGCGATGACGGCGGGCTAAGGGCGGACACCAACCAACAAGCGAAGCGATCGATTGATCGAGCTGTCGAGCGACCACCCAGAAGCTGTCAGAAGAGCCGCTACTACCGCCGCCGCCGCGTCCGTCGTCGTCGCTGATGTTGTTGTTGTTGCTGTTGTTGTTGCTGTTGTTGTTGTTGTTGTTGTTGTTGCTGCTGGCACTGCCGGCTTTGCCGCTGTTGACACTAATGGCTACTACTAGCGACGGCCGCAGTGATCGGTGCAGTAGCGATCGAGCGACTGACTGACTGCACCGATCAGTGCGAGGCCGTCGGTAGTAGCCGTTAGATGTCGACGCCACGATACTGGCAAGGCGTAAGGCGCTAAGCTGCCACGACTGCTACCGGTGAAATATGCGGAGATCGGCGGGTGGTGGCCGACTGAGGCAGAGGTGGGGGAGAAAAATAGTGAAAAGTGGAAGAGAAAGAGAGACAGAGGGCGTACGAAAAGTTAAGAGAGAGAGAGAGAGAGAGAGAGAGAGAGAGAAAACAGGCATAGGTATAGGCCACAGGGCCGAAGGTGTCGGTCAAATCGAACGGACGAACTTCACTCGCTCGTTGTTATCGTTGTCGCTGTTGTTTCTGTTTTTGTCGCTGTTGATGCTGTTGTTGTCGCTGTTATTCTAGCTGTTGTTGTCACTGTTGTTGTTGTTGCTGGTGCTGTCGCTGCTGTTGTTGCTGTTGTTGTTGTCGCTGTTGTTGTTGTTGCTGTTGCTGCCGCTGCTGTTGTTGCCGCTGCTGTTGTTGTCGCTGTTGTTGTTGCTGTTGTTGTTGTTGTTGTTGTTGTTGTTGTTGCTGTTGTTGTCGCTGTTGTTGTCGCGGTCACTGTCGGCGACGGAGGCAGCGGCGTCTTCGTCGTCGTCGTCGTTGTCTTTAAATGGACAATTTCAACTTCTAAGGCCGCTCACCGATCAGTGACTACAACGATCGTTCATCAGCGTTCGTGATGATGACAGTGGCGCTGCTGCTGCTGATGATGGTGGTGATGATGATGGTGACGACGGTGGCGACCATGGTAGTGGTGGTTGTCGTCAAGAGAATGATGCTGACGATATCACTGTCTCTGATCTGTTGCTGCTGCTGCTTGAAGGGGCGCGGCGGGCAACGATTCAATAACGGCAAACGTGTTAACGACGACGATGACAGACACGGAAGCTACCTGCTCCGATGGGGAACACTTGCTGCAAGGCTGCTGACCGATCGCAGCCTTGACCATCGAGGACGACCTCACTTCGCCCCCCCCCACACAGCCCCCAGAGCTGGCCAAAGTGCACCGACGCAGAGTAACGTAACGTGGCACGCTCGGACACGCGCACATGATACGAGCGTGTATGCGCCTTTAGTACGCCTCTAGTCTCTTTATACGTACGCCGCTTTACCGGCAGAAAGCCAACGTGAGTGAGCAGAGGGCACGTTTATCGCACGCGACGGCAAGAGACGGAGGCATCAATTAGTGCGTAATCAGGGCCGTGAATACGGAGACGAAAGCTATGGAGATAAAGAGGGTCTTTTACTCTACCGCTGCAACTGCTAATGCTGCTGCTGGTGTTGTTTGTTACGATCAGTCATGTAAAAGTAAAACCAAAAAACGGAAACCTCAGAAGGAAACCAAGTAGAACCAACAACGGTAACTTCAAGTCTCGACTGACGCACGCTGGTCCTTATGCTTCGCTCTTTTCGCTCTGGGGCACAGAGGTGAGCTTTCGGGCTTTCCAAAAGCCCACTTCTGTGCCCCCGCATGAAGTGCTTCTGTGTGGAGCCGCCACTGTTCAAAGTACCGCCGGTTCACGGTTGCTCGCCGTCAAGTATGTACGTTACGAATGCATTCGACAACAGGGGACGAGGCGGCCAAAGATAAAGACACTTATTGGCAACATCGAATAGCAGTGGTAGCAGTGGCAGAAGTATGGCACGTACAAAGCGAGTCGCGGCTCGTTACGGCCATAAAAGAACGTCTTCTTTAGGCTTGACAGACCGGCAACTATAGGCTAGCACCGTTAATCACATCGCCGAGATCCTATGATTATGGTGGTCGTGGCACTGACCATGATGACAATGATGATACTTATGTGATCCCTACGTATATATATATATATATATATATATATACACGTATATGTATGAGCTCTGACTCTTACAAGGTGGTCTAGGTCTAGCCTGACTAGATCCTGCTTAGGTCGAGCATGGTGTGTCGGCGTATTTCTCTCTGACTCTGTTGGGCCAATTGAGACGAAAATGGATAAGCATATTGGTTAACATGGCAACAATGATGATGATGATGACTACGACGACGAAGACGACGACGATGATGATGATCGTGCTTGTTGATGACCGACCGCACCGGCTCGACTTAACTCAACGCCCGACGATTCAGCTCCCGAGATGAATCCCGCCAATTCAACTCAACTCAACTCAACGCTCCAACGCCGTGGGTGGTGTACGTTCTTCGAGTGGCCCAGAAGGAGAGAGAGCGAGAGAGAGTGTGTGTGTGTGTGAGAGACGAGAGAGAGAGAGAGAGAGAGAGAGAGAGAGAGAGAGAGACGAGAGACAGAGAGAGACGAGAGACAGAGAGAGGCGAAAGAAATACGGAAGGAGAACAGGAAAAACGGAGGAAAGGAGACTGTAATGGCGACAATAACGACAACGACGAAGACGATGACAAGGCGACGGCTGAGCCTCAAGACGGTACCAAGATGGTACTTGTTCACACGTCTGTCCCTCGTCAACGATAGACTCATAGATAGACAGGCAGTAGGTAGGTAGATGGATGGATGAATGAATGGATGAATCGATCGATCGATCGGTTCCGCCACTACAGAAACTCCAGCAGAACGTGCCGCGTCAACATCAAGACTACGACGACAACGATGACGACGACGCTGCCCCCACTGCCACCGCCGTTGTCATTGCCGTCGTTCATTGTCGTCGTTACTGGTGCGAATATTATTATTATTATTATAGAGTTCAACACCAACTGAACGAGAAGACATAACGAGGGGCCCGGGGGGGGGGGAGGGGGGGTGGGGAGGGGCGTGAGTGCACGAGGTGTTGAACATCGCCCCGCTTCCACCGCGGCCCAATATAGAGGAGCGGACACTTGTTGCCTGCCGGCCAACCGGCCTGCCATTGTCTACCTTTGTCTACGTACTATAATGTGCTTTCATTCGCGTAATGCTGCCCAGTCGACGCCGTTCCGTGTCTTTTGCCCTTTGTGCGTGACGGTGCCGCCGGCGTCATCGCTTGCTAGTTGTGTTCGGCTATTGTGGTTATTGTTGCTGTTGCTATTGATATTGCTGTTGTTGTTGTTGCTGTTGTTGTTGTTGTTGTTGTTGTTGTTGCTGTTGTTGTTGTTGTTGTTGCTGTTGTTGTTGCTGTTGATATTGCTGTTGTTGTTGCTGCTGCTGCTGTTGTTGTTCGTATGCTGGCTCAAACGCTTCGATCGACGATGACCGAAAGGACTTGCGGCGTTCGTGGCGTCGTTTGCGCGCGATGACCACCCGCGTCAACAAGAGTCTGCTTAGTGAATAGACAAATTCATTAGTGTGCCGCAGAATGCATAGATACACACTTGATACACGCACACACACACACACATATATATATGGAGAGAGAGAGAGAGAGCGAGAGAGAGCTACTGTACCGCCGTACGCTAACAAACAATGGAAAAAACGAGAAGAACCCAATAGAGGCTAAGTTGGCTAGTCTAATTGAATTTTTGGCGTCCTGCAGACACAAGCGTGTGTTAACCTAGTACGTGTGTATAGATATATACAAGTGAATATGTATATATATATCCTACACATTTTATTTAACTCATAACGGGGTGTAAACAATTGTCCACCAGCTATATATATATATATACTTGACATATACCAAGCTCCTTAATTTAGAGAAAGGGTGATTATGACAATTTTCTAGGAGTTTTTAACGTATGTTTAGTGGTGTATCTCAAGTCGTTGGGTACACCTCTTAAATGTAGCATATGTTACAGCGTTTTGAATTTTTATGTGTCCACGTAGCCATTAATTAAAGTTGACTTTCTAGATTACTTAGATTAAAAACGTTTTGCCTTCATACAGAGGCAGGTTTACGGAAACTTGGCTTTAGACGTTTATATACAACGCATATATGGATCGATTTACGGCACTGAAAGTGTCGAAGTCGTCCCTTCCCTGCTTACTAAAACACATTTTCCTCCGCGCTGCTAGTGGCCTTAACATTGTTGAACTTACTACGTGGAAGCCTTAAGTGTTTCTCGCGCGGAAGTTTCACATTGTGGTAATTGCCCCTTTCGTTGTCATTTGGCCTCGCTTCTTCCTAGTTCTCTACCACCGAAACGTACCAGGCGGTTGTCATCCAGCTCCTTTTATCCTTTTAATACAGATTTGACTGTGGAATCTACCGTGACACAATGCACACCGTGACACGCACTTAGTTTTCTGCTTCTGTTATCCAGGAGGACCCACCGTTCTCTATCTTGCCTGTCAACCCACTTGTCAACAGGGATTTATAGACATGTCCTACTACGTTAGAAGGTTAATGCAGTAACCGGCATCCCCGGTTTAGATATCAACATCAGTCTGAACTCCTCTCATTCTGCTGCATAGTCTCCCCATTCTATTTTTTCCGTTCAGAGAAACACCTTGAAGTATATAAGTTGCTACATAGGTAGTGTAAAGGTATAGAAGATCTTAACTTCGTATATATATATATATATATATATATCCTGGACTGCTTACGGGACGGCTTTATGTGGATTCATGTATCCTATATAACCTTAAGGAACACGTTGGTCAAGATTTTGGGTGAGCATACGCAGATGCTTTGCGAACGTAGTCTGCCGTTTTTACCTCTGTCGTTTACAACATGTGCACATATATATATATGTTGTATATATATATATATATATATATATATATATACATACAACATATGTCTATACATATATATATATATATATACATACAACATATATCTCTATATATATATATATATATTGTCATGTTTCCACCCTTGGTGATTAATTACAATGACAGAATGTACACTCATCAAATCATATATATATATTTTTTTTTATATACGGCTTAACTGTTCAAATACATGGTGCACGCCGGGCGTCCTTGCTAAGGCCACCGTAACGTGGGACTCACAAACCAACTAAAGTACAGTCGTTTTTATTACCCCTTGTTGGGGGTGGCCGCAGTACTCTCTTCGTGAGATTACGCCACGTTATTTTGACACTACGGCGGTTATTTTCGTCTCGGAGACAAATTCTGCAAATCTTCTTACTATAAACCAGGACCCATGAAGAGCGCCTCTACAAGGGCTTGGCATGTCAAGGAACTTCCCAGTATTAGGTTCCAAAAAAGTAGCTCCCGTTCAGTATTGCAAAAAGCACACCACTCCTAACAGTGCCTTACATTGTTAGCTTCGTAATTAACCATGGGCGTGGGCGTTACTGAGTGCCCTTCCAAGCGTAAGCCTAGATTTTGTGGAAGGCGCTTCGGGCCGTACTGAATAATTGCTTCCGTTTCTAAAGCAATTTCGAGATCTAGCGTGTGAAGGTATTGTTGGATTATCGCCATAACCCGTTGACTGTTTCTTCAAGCAGATGCTCGCTACGGGCGGTAACGATTATCGCCCGATCGTCTGCATGGGCGACGAGATAAACTGCCGTGGGATGTAGGAGTCGAAGTACTCCATCATAGGGTATATTTCACAGGGTTAGCCGCAGTAAAGGTCTTTGGAAACCCCAAAAAGTCGTCCCACGAAAGCGTGTCAATCGCGTTTTAACGATCTAGAGAAAGGCCAGACAACTATCGCGTCGTTGTTTTCTATCTTTTTTTTTTAATTATTAGTCTGCTACTTATGTGCTCAGCTGTTTTAGATAGGCAGAAAAGCATACTTACAGGGCACACTATTTGCGGTTTACCGGGTTTCGGGATACGAGTCAGACGTGACGTTTTTCAGGGTTTGGGATAATTCCTGTTGGCGATCATTTTGTCCATGATGCGGTTCTGTAAAAGCATGCGTACTGCTTCTAGGGGGAAGGGCGTATCTGAGCCCTGGTGCTTATCGTGGCCTAGGTATGCATTGGGATCACAATTCGGATCAGTTAAATTGTCTCAAAAGTAAGATCTGTATTCCTCCCGAAAAGGGTACTGGTTGCGGCTGAGCGCTTTGTGGCAACAGCGGACAACGGGTGGTAGGAGCGACCGTAGCAGAAGACGCAGTAGAAGTGGTGTACTACATTACACTAATTAGAAAGTCATTGGCATGCACAATATAATCGATTGCCGCCACCGCCGATCGGTGCTAGTCGCGGTGGTGGTAGGCCGTCATGCTGTGGGCCGTGACCGGGCGGGCCACAGTGGTGCGCCCTGGCGGTGGTCGCCTGAAACTCAGCCGTTTGCTGACCAGCCCGCCGATCGCCGACGATGAGGGCGCTACACACCCTGGCGCGCGGTCGGCTGCGCCCCCGCTAGGGCCACCCAGCGAAACGTGTCCAAGTTCATCACTGCGGCTGCACAGCCAGGGGGGTCGGTTGGGTGAAAGATAGATGGATGGGCTCATCGCTTAGCTACTAAAAGGCCTCATCTCGTCATCGGCAACCATACTGCTCTACATGCTGTATTATTATTAATATTGTGTACAGTTCCAACATTTGTAGTTCTTGTTACAACAAAACGCCAATCTTACTTAGCCCCTCAAAAACTGCCTCGCATATAGTAGAAATTGCATCCGAACGAATCAATAAATACAACACTTATTATAACTCGTTAACATTGCATCGATTCTGGAGGCGTTTTCCCAACTGCTATGCATAGTTTTCAATAAAAAAAATTTGGGGAGCCAAGATCTTCTATAAAATGAGTAACTTTTGCTAAGTGAATTTACCATGGGATGAACGCGTGATAAGTGAATAATAGATCGTGGAATGAACTGTTTACTAAATTGTTAATAGTCCTTCATGATCTACGTTGTCGTATGGGAGCAAATACACATACAGATTATTTGCTCCTTACGACGTGGTATGTAGATTTTTTCACGACCCATCTAAGTAATCTAAACCAAATCAGGCTTGACGATACGTATCATAATGACGGATACGTCAACACACAAAACACCGCAAAACTTCAAAATTTCTTTTGAAGTCTTGCGGTGTTTTTGCTTCTGGCTTGCGTTATCTTGGGTTCACCCTATTATGCCCTTAGAAATATTTGCAGCATGTACACCCAATGTACTCCGTGCCATATTAAATTATGATGATTGAGTTGTACGCCAGTAATGTAATAGCCAGTAAGGTCGGGCAGATTGACCCGACGGCCAGAGGCATCTAGATAAAATCGAAATAGCCAAGCATCCATCTTTTTTGAGAGTAGCCTCGCAGATTGTTACGTTATTAAGGATGGCAACAAAGCTATTGGCAAACTGCCGCGGCTTTTTTCAAATATTTTAAAAAATATTATCAATTTGTGTGTGTGAGTGGGGGTAAAGCATTCGTATAACAAAATTCTGTGGCTGCTGTACCAGTTCAAATTACGTCAAGGATTTGCCGAACGTTAACGAACGTTGGCAGCCACTAACTTTGCTCTGTACGACATGCACCAAGGACCCACAAAGCTAAAATGGTGCATTCAGTTGCAAAGCAAATGCGTTGCACTGGACTCGTCGTGGATTTTAATTTAGGAGGCACCTTTTAGTAAGCTCCGCCATAACTAGTTATGGTTAGCAGGAACGCAATTGTTCCAACAGAAGAATTAATGCGTAACCGTCCTCCATTATTAAGGAAACACATATGAAATAACCCAAATAGAAAATAAGAATGTAAATATATGGTAGGCAAACGTTTGTAAAGAAGAAACGCAATGTACTAATTGGCAATATACTAGAATAGCCTTATAATCACGTCGGCCTACCCGTTAAATAAACACATGCATTTACTTTGTCTTTTTTCTATCATTTGCTTTATATTTAACCTACAGTTTCGACTAATACTATGTAAGCGTGTTCATCGATGCAGGTATAATGGTACAATACATTTAAATTGGATGATTTTTTTTTTGCTACTAACGGCAACAGATATTATGATTGATATAGAGCCCGGCAGAGCCACGACATTTCTAAAGACTCAATATAAAATGACCCACCAGGTTTGAGATACATTCCAACTTGTCAGGTTTATAATAGAGAACACGTTTTGGCGGTATAAAATTTATGGGAGGGAGGCCGTTGTTTTCACGTGCTTAACTGTATATGTATATAAATATATTCCAGTACGCAATTTATAAAAATTGTATACTCCATTCATAATGTAAAACTAGATGTTCTGCGAAGCATGAGACAAGACTTTTTGACACTCTCTTTTCTTCTTTCTTTTCGCTCAGTTCGCACACTGAGCTACTACAACAGCTCTGGTGATTTTGACGGCTAGAACGACGGGATTATAACGAGCCAGCCGTTCATGAATAATTTGTTTCATTTTGAGATGAGAGAACTCAGCCATGCTAACTTTCGCTGCTATCTGCTGGCTTCGATTTCAATGAAAGGAAACGCTAAGACGGGCGCAAGCAAAGTGCAGAGAAGCCTCTTACTCAGACAGAAGCCAAACACGGGCCATCAACACGCCAGGCTTGAGGCAAGGAACGATCGAGGGGACGTTCGTCAATAGCACTGAGACAGTGATGACGTCGCTCTAAGATCTGAACGGGTTCCGGGGTACGTTCCGTACGTAGCGGGCACTAACGCTCGTCTATCTTTCGACAGTTGCGACAGCATGTGTGGTCTCCGCGCGCTGCTGTGCTGTGACAGCTAACCCGGCTAGAGATCAAATCTTGATATGTTGGTGCGTACGAGCGTGATTGAGTGAGTGAGTGCTTCGAACGCACGCGTCATCAGCGTAATAGGCGTATGCTGAGCGGTTGATATTTAATTAAAGACTTTCTCTCCCACATTGATAGACTATCACCACTTACTCGACGATGTTAACTTCATTTGTTTATCCCCCCTACTCTACCCTAGTCTCTCCAGCTTTCCTTCTCTCTCTCTCTCTCTCTCTCTCTCTCGCTCTTCATCTCCTCTCTTGCTTTACCTGCAACAACTACTACTACTACTACTACTATCACCTTTAACTGTCTAGATGTTCTTAGATGCTCGTGAAACTTCGTATTGCCTTTCTCTTTCGAGCTTATCCAAAGATATGTGGCGTGCGTATGTGTATGCCCCGGCCTCTGTGAATGTTGCCGGCGACTTGTTGTTGTTGTCGTTGTTGTTGTTATTACTGTTGTTGTTGTTACTACTGTTGTTGCTGTTGTTGTTGTTGTTGTTGGTGTCGTCATCGTCGCCAATTTGGTAAGGACCTGGTTCGTTTGTCGCGTCAATTCCGCGCCCGATACAGTTGTGTATACTCGCTGCAGATGCGGGATAAAATGTCGTGGATTGAAAGAAACAATTTAGGTCTGTTTATCGCAGTAGCGTTAGATGACGACGACGACCACAGCCGCCGCACTGGTCGACAATGACAACGGCAATGTCACTCAGTGTCACCTGACGAAGAACGAGTACTACCGGATGGAGAGATTCGGAGATTAATTCGCATTTGGCGGCAGATCTTCAAAGGCGGATTTTGACCCGAGCAAAGTGAATCAACCACAGTGGTGGACCCGCCTCGTTTTAGGTGCACCTACGTAGGACGTCGGTAACAGCGCAGGCACGAACAAGGGGGAACAAAAAAAAAACAAAAAAAAAAATATATATATATATATATACCCTGGCTACATGCCAGGCAAACATCTTATTGATTATTTAAATGTCTGCAATATATTTTGGCACAAGCATTATTTGACTCCTAAGAGTATTCGTTTGCATATAAAACAAACTCTCAATAAGATTTGAGCTTACAAGCAGTGGTAGTACCCGTGCGTTGTAGTTTTTAAATAAAGCTGACAAAAGGTCAAAAGCATTCGGCTCACATCTTCGGCAGAGTCTTTTCAGAGATCTTCGTTGAACAACCTCAATCATACCTATATGTGTTTGCATAAATATGATCACCGAGTCAGCAATATAAAGTTTAAATACCGCAACTGATTTATACAGACGTATTAATACATCTACGGACAAAAAAGGAAATAACTGACCGCAAATATATATATATATATATATATATATATATATATATATATATACATTAAACCGAGCAAGATGGCTTAGTGGCAAAACCTTTGCCTTGCATTCGGTAGGACTGGGTTCGAGACCCAGACCGGCCACTCTTAAATTAGTTTGCATGGTTTCCAATTTAGACAAGGTAAATGCCGGAGTGGATTAAAATTAGCCATGACATGAAAAAACCGTACATGGGCAATTGCCTTACGACATTTTTTTAAAGAAATGTAAGCTTTGCAAAAACGATAAGTTTCATTACATAATCGGAATTCCGCTGTGCAATCTCGCAAGCCCAATAGACGAAATTTAGCCGCTCTAGCCTGGTGGTCCGTGAACTTGAGCACTTGCGTTAGCTAAATCTTATATGAATACATGGCTAGACCTTAAAATACGCTAGGTTGAGGTGTGCGAAAGACCCACTTGTTGGGCATGTCGCCAAACCGATGTTTCCGGACGTTGTTTCACATTGTGGTCCTGCAGCGGCGACATATTCAGGCGAACGGGCGCTCCGTGGTTTTCCACGGCTTAAAACATTACGTACTGAACCCGTGTTGTAAAACTTTTGCACAAGTTCATGAATGGTGTTCTCACAAGGCCGGGTATGGTAACAGTAAATTGGACAAAGAGCTGGCCAGCATGCCCGTACAGAGTTCTCCTTTTTATAAGAAATGTGCACAATCCCCTTTTTCTGTTGAACACAGCTCCATCTGGATCTTGGATATATATATATATATATATATATATATATATATATAACCCAGTATTTTTAGTTATAAAATGGATTCTACAAGTGTATCTAACGAACGAGACAGATACCATCGTTCGCAACGATCATGTCCGGGCTTTGACCACCCGTGTAAAAGTGTAATAATATGCGTTCATATCTGAATAGAATAAAAAGCTTATATTAACAAAATAAATAGTGGAAGGAGGCTGGGGTGCAGGAAGCCTGCAAAGTTGCTTCGTTGTGCAATTCTCTTGCTACATGCCAGGCAAAAATTTAATTGATTATCTCAAACAATTGCAATGCATTTTAGTACAAGTATTATTTGACTCCTACAATTATTTGTTCGTAGATCAAAATAACGATGAAAATGAAATAAAGTAAATACAATTTGAGCCAACATAAAGTGGTAGCAACCGAGCGTCGTTGTTCGTAAACAAAATTGATAGCGACGGATGGTTAAAAGCATTCGGTTTGATGCCACATCTTCTGTGACAATCTTCTCTGAACAACCTCAAACATACCTACGTGTGTTTGCAAAAATATAAGCTCCATGCGAGTAAAAAATATAAAGTTTAGATAACGCAACTGATTTATACAGACGAATATATACATCTGAATCTTTTATGATGAAACAACGGAAAGCTCTCTGTTCCGAAATGCCTCGTTCTGAAATATGGCTCTCTCAATCTGGACTACGGGCTCAAAGGACGCCGCAAACGTAGCAGGGGACCTAGGTACTTTAATGTCGACGAATTATACGCTTGCTGCTCATATTAGAGATCTAGTTAATATCTATCTAGATAAAATTTACATCCGTACATACTGTAAACTTGCATGTTTCTCCATTCCATTGTTACTGCACTAGCGGCTGATGCCGTCAACAGCATCATCGTTAGCGTACAAAAGATATTTTACTTTCGGCAGAATATAAGTTCTTGCGTCTAAAATTTCTCTGTATATATATATATATATATATATATGAGCAGTTTTTTTTAAATTACATTACCCCTAAAAAGCCGTTTTAGGGCAAAATCTGTGTCGATATTGTTACGCGACATCGACGATAACAACAACAAGTGCAGTCATTGCTTTTTGACTGCTTATGTGAAGTTCTGACTCTAACGTGTTATCTCTCTCTCTCTCCCTTTCTCCCGACAATTGAAAGCAATGCAAGCCACTTGAACAGAAGTTGCAGACGCTGAAGTCGAAGCCGTATAAGTAGCCTAAGAAGCGCTCTGTAGAATGGTGGCAATTCTGTAGAGCGACGGCTACAAACGCGCAACAGAAACCCCGCTTTTGTCGCTGGCTGCCGGCGGCGGCGGCCTGGCGGCGGCTGACTTCAGTTCACCTCACCGACACAGCGAGCGAATGCTCTCGCCGCCTCGTTACATCGGTGTGTTAGCGTGTGGTGATATGGGTGTGAGTGTCACCGTCCGAGCGTAAGTGAAGTTGTGACAGCAGACCTCGTTGTGAGCCGGTTCGAAGTGATGTACTTCATTCGTCGTAGTGCGTCTGTTGCTGTTGCTGCTGCTGCAGGCGATGGAGGTTTCGCTTCGCCGGTTGACCGCCAGTTGATTGTTGTTGTTGTTGTTGTTGCTGTTGTTGTTGTTGTTGTTGTTGTGGTTGTTGTTGTTGGCCTAAGTAGCTCGCAGCAACAACGACCGATGACCGCCGTGGCGTCATCTTCGTCTGTCGCTCTTTCTGCTCTGCTGCTGCTCCTTATTGTTGTTTTTCTTTCTCTTACCTATTTTCTCAACTTTTTTTGTTGATTTTCCTTCGCGGTTGCTTTTTCTCTCTTGTTGCTTCTCTTTCTTGCTCCGCTTTTTTCTTGACGGATTTCTCGTCCTATTCGTCCTCTGGTCGTACATTTCTCGTTGTTCCTTTAGTTTCTCTGCTTTCTTTTTCTTTTCATTCGTGCCTACCTTTATTTCCTTCTGCACCTTTTTTTTCTTCTTCTGCTTCTCCTCCTCCTCCCCCTCCGTCTTATTCCCCTTTCGCTCCCCATTTTTTTGTTGTTCGCGTTTCGTTCATGTTCGCTGCCGGTCACCGCTGTCTGTTTGTCTGATGCTTGTTGGGTTCTCGTCTCTCGTTCTTGGTCGTGCGTCTTCGTTCCTGTTTCCTCCTCCTCTCTCCCTCTTTCACTCTTTCCTTCTCTCTCTCTATCTCTCTCACTCTCTCGACACCGAAGCTGCCGACAACGAAGATCACAGAAGAGGAAGAAGACGACGCGAACCGCAGTGGCGATGGCGGCAACAATCAAACACCGCAAACTCCTTTGGCTTTGGCCACGAGCCAGCCGATAGATAGCCTATACGCCGCTGCCACTAAGGACACCGCCGCCGTTCTGGCTGCTGCCGCCGCCGCCGATGATGTGCTGTTGTTGTTGTTGCTGCTGTTGTTGCTGCCAACGTCAACGTCGGTCTGTCGAATTTCGATCGGCCACGATTCATCCGCCTGCCGATGTGGTCTTCATCCGCCTGGTTGACCGAAAGTCCACAACACACCAGAGCA
>QVRM01000566.1:0-23436 GCA_003439945.1 Dermanyssus gallinae | reverse complement strand
CGTCATTTGTTACAATTGTTGAAAATGTGTCATTATGGAAAATTAGCTTAATAAAGTCAATAATATATTATTGACTTTAAATACCGGGAAATATATATGTATATATATATATATATCATTTTTTTCTAATAGAACCGTTTTTTTTCCGAATTTAAATTCAATAATTCCTCACTGAGTTAATTTACCATAATTACACATTTTCAACAATTGTAACGAATAAGAGCATTTTGCACAAAAAAAGGCTCTCGCCCGTGTCGGCAATCTGTAACAAAGATAGCAGATTGGATCAACGATGTGGCGGCATTCGAGACGGGACAGACCTAGCTGGTGCCAAGTTGGTAGTTAGTAGTCGACAATGTCCGAGGAACCAAATCCTTGGTCGCATTACGAAAGCTCGTATAATGGTAATATGCGAGCCGATCGTAGACGACCGCGAGAGGTAGTCGTGTGTGTGATTTGAGTTGAGGCTAACGTTCTGCCTGCCAGTGTGTAGACAATCCCACTTCAGGCCAGACGACGACGGAGATCAAACTTGTCCTCATATACAGGCAAACGCAAGCCCCACCGCGAGCTCCACCTCCGCTGCACGTGACCCACAAAATCACAAAGGCGGCCGAACCTCAAAAGTTCGAGTTAGAGGGATGAAACGATCTGTCGACCCTGATATTCGGCAGACGGGAGACGTCCGTCTGTCTAGCAAAGATCCCGCTGACTATCTCTACTTTTTCAACGGCGCTGGATAACTTCTTGATGGGAAAATTGTTCCACAATTCCCAAGAGAATATCGAAAACGCTTGCAACAATTGCAAGTCTGTCGCCTTGCTTTTTTTGCTTTCTGCAGTACGTATAACTGCCTCCTTTACATATATATATATATATATATATATATATATATATAAGAATAGATATATATATATATATGATCCGGGTAGAAATGCAGAGCAATAGATGTAACGCATATTGCCTTACTTAGTCTCCAAAGAAGTAAATACTTTAAATCAATTTTTTTTTCGATAAACACGTTTGGCGCTTCTACAAGATGTATATATTGTGTCGATCTCACTAAGATGACTTGTTTAGAATAATTATTTTCCTAACAGACTACGTATCAAAACGCTCCTATATATATATATATATATATATATATATATATATATATATATATATATTATATATATATATATATATAAGACATGTTAAATCGGCACTCGGTTAAACCTGGCGCGGAGTAACATTTTCATAACGGTGTCCCATACCTGTTTAAAGCTGCTCCATATTAGTGTAGCCGTAGTGAGACTCGTCAAGGCGACACGACGAAGGTGAATGCTCGTCGCAAAGGCGACTCAAAGCAAAGCTTGAGAAATTGGATCTGTTTTTTTTGCTCTTCCCTCTGCTACTCGTGGACGATGGTGATGGTAATAAAACACTGTTTCACTGATGATCTCTATTCCAGTAAGACAAAAGTTGAAAATCGAGTCGAACGAATGAAGGCGCTGTTCAACGAACAGTAGTACTATGACAGCAGTAGTACTATCGCAGCTGCTGATGTTGATGTTGTTATTGCTGTTGTTGTTGTTGCTGCTGCCGGCGTTTCTCGCATTGTTGGCGTTAACGCTTGGCAACGACGTAGCCCACGTCACCGTGTTCGTCCTTGCTTTTGCTGTTGATGTTGTTGTTGTTGTTGCCTTCGTCTTCGTCGTCCTCTGGCCAGTCTGTTGATTGACTGTGTTACCATGTGTGCGAGATGATTCTCCTAACAACTCGCACTTCACTCACTTTGGCCATCGTTTTGGCCCCACAATGTTCGAACGACAACGCAGACAAATGCTGGCGAAGAACTGCTGGCTGCGACGCTATCCTCGGTGCCCCCGAGCACTTCACGAAGCTCTCGGACTCCTCCACACTGTCAAAACGAATGACGCGAGGCCCGAATCCAAATAAAATGCGCGCGCGAACTAACACGACCGGAAACAACTATACCGCCTGTGCTTCACACACACACACACACCAAAAAAAAGCAACAGCTAGCAACTGATGGGGTCCTGTCGACAGGACTGGTTCTCGTCGGACTCCTGGACGCTGGCTGCGGGACGCTAGCCGGGTGAGCCGGTCGTGAACAAGCGCAACTCGCCGTCATCCGTCAACCGCGGGCTTCTCTCGACGCGCCGCGCGGAGATCACCCCTCGGGAGGAGCTCGACAGGGAACGGCCCGTGAAGTGTCCAGCAGCAACGAACTGAACCGAGAACTTTATGGATAACAAACGGCCCCGGAGGCATACGCCAGTTGCAGCCGCGGCAGAAAAGACTGTACGATCTAACCAAGCCAACACCACCAATAATTCATGAACGTGCCACCGAACAAGCAGGCGCCGAACTCAACACTGTCATTCATCCCGTTGCTTCGATGAAGAAAAAGAAGAAGAAGAAGAAGAAACAAGCTTTCAGCACTGATAGGTTCGGAAGGGAAAATCCTATGCCACAGGGATAGAGATACGGGCAGAAGAAGGCCTTCAGTAGGTCTTCTTCAATCAAACACTCTTTACACACACACAGGGACACAGATTCACACAGACTTACAGCTACGCACGCAACGACACGTATATTCGGATCGCACACAATTGCACATGCACAGTGCTAGCGCTACTCGCACGAATACATATGCAGCAGACTGAATCGTCGACTTCGCTGCAGGCGGCAAACATCGATTGTACGCAAACGGGTTGGCAGCTTCACTAGTCTGACTCTGCTACGTGAAGAGCGGCGTGGCGGGTCGATAAGCGAGATGAAGGTCGGGCGGACAAGTAAGTAAGTTGTCGTTAAGTGTCGTCGGGCGATTACGTCGTTACGACCACGATGCTGTGGTGCTCTAGTCGGCCTTCGTTGCGCCCATGCCGCAAAGCGTTGCTGCTCTCTGCCCGCGTGTCTTGAAGAGATGAGGAATGAGAGCACGAATCCAGCTCGTCCAGAGTTGGGGTGAGGGACCGGCTCAGGTGAGCCGACATCAGAGCAACGATCCGACTCAGATTACCCGATGTGTACCGTCATGTGTCAGAGTTACCCCGGGTGAAGATCTGGCTCAGGTTAGCCGGCGGGAGGAGCAGGGGAGACAGCGGGACGTGGTGACGCCAACGTGCAGGAGACGATGTCCACAGTGACAGCGAGCGTGACAGAGCGTACGCCCGTTCATTGCCCGCCACGGCGGCAGCAGCAGCAACAGTCCACTGAGAGACACACACAAACTGTCACATCGGAGCACCAAGGCACGAGCGCGTTTCGTTACGCCACACCGCCTCACCCCGGCCCTTCTTCCCTTTCCGTAGGCGTCGGCGGGCAAGGTCGCGACTTATGACGCTTTGACGTCGAAGGATTTGTCAGACGATCAATAAATACTACTAATCAGTCACGATAATGGTGGTCGTAGACTGATCGTGACGACGGGCGACAGAAACCAGGAAACTCCGATGAGTGAACAACGAGAGATGGAGGTCAGTAGCGGGAAGCAGTTCATGAGAGGGAGTCGCACGACACGATCTCGAGAGCAGATGAACTTGACGATGGACTAGAAGGGTTGCTGCACCAGGTCGTTGCTACGTAGCTATCTGAAAGAATCTACGGAAGCAGCAGAAGTAGAAGCAAGTGCAGTTGTTGTTTTTTGCGAACTTTGTGGCAGGTTTTGTTGATTTCGTCTTGGCGATTGTTGTTGTTGTTCTTGTAGTCGTCATCATCATCACCACCATAACCACCGTTGTTATCGTTGTCGCTGTCTTCACTTTTTGCCCTCACTTGGAAGTCATCGTCGTCGTCGTTGTTGTCGGTTGTGACCCCTCACAATCACTCGGCTGTGGGGGGTGCTAGGTGTCGACCGAGTCGGAGCCAATTGAATCCTAAGGCTGATTGAGGAGCCCGTCACCCAATCTGCCTCTATTATTGTTGTTGTTGTTGTTGTGGTAATCCTCGTCGTCGTCGTCGTCGTGGTTGTCAGTCCTGTTTCGAGTCGATGTCAATTTTGCTTAGCTAGGTCTCGTCGCCAGGTAGAAGCAAGCTAGGTTGTGTAGGAAGAAGAAGAAGAGGCAGCAGTAGTAGCAACAATGACAACCACTATCACGACCACAAGCAGGTATTCCTTCGGCAGCCCTGTTCCACAAAACCTGTGTCTCTGTCTTCGCTGCACACCCTAACCGCGTGCCGGTTCAGTCGTTACTGCGAGAGCTCTACCACCGCGTGCGCGAGCCCGCGCTTTGGAGACGACACGCGGACTTGCTGATCGACCCTCTCCACTGGCGGCGCGCCGTGTGCCGCTGCTGCCGCCGCCTGCGCCGCCTGCGCCGCCGCACAGCTGACCACGAAGCCGCCCTCCTCCCCCTGTCCCCTGATCGGGCGGTGGTTCTAAACAAAAATTGGCTGCTTCAAACCTCTGATAGACGACGGCAGCAGCAGAGATAAATAGGGAAAAGGAAAAGGAGAGAGAAGAAGTTGGGGAAGATGGGGAAAAGGGGAGAGAGAATTCGGAAAAGGGGGAAGGGGGGAGAGAGAGAAACGATGGGGAAACATGAAAGAGTGTGAGACGAGGGGAAAAACTAGAGCCAGCAAATAGAGTGCGAAAGAGTTAAAGTTGGAGATAAAAAAAGTTTGAGACAGTTAGAGCACACAGAGTAAGGAAGAGAGCGGGATACAGACAGAGAGCAAAGTTAGAGCGCGCGCGGGAGAGAGAGTGGGAGCGGGAGTCACTAATATAGAACGTTAGAGAGAGCTAGATAGAGAAAAAGTGTGGAAGTTGTATAGAAAGCCGAAGCTATAGAGAGCAAAAAGATATATATATATATATATATAGAGAGAGAGAGAGAGAGAGAGAGTTATGAATCGTGAAATAGAGACAGAAGGAGTTGCAGCGAGAAAGGGAGAGTTGGTCAGCGAGATGTGTAGCGATTCGCGGATCGACGGTCGGACACACAGATAGACAGACCGGCCCACCGAACTTCCACCGGACTGCCGAATAAACCCCGACATAAACCACCTTGACAAACCGTTAAACCGACGGCGGACAAGTACATACGTCACCGCCGCCGACAGCGTGGTGAGCATGCAATAGCAGGCGGAGATCATCCGCTCGCGCCACCACTCTTTACTGTCGTGATCGCCGTCGCTGGGACACCATGGTGGTGATAATGGTCGCCATTGTGAGGCCGTGGTGATAATGTCTGCCATGTCGTCGAGTGCGCCTAGGATCTGAAGGAGTACTATGTGATTACAGCAGCGTTTGACGATGATCGTACGTCGCGGGGGGGGGGGGGGTATGTAAAACGGAAAGGGAGAGAGAGAGAAAGAGAAACGCCCTTACTAGTTAACAAGCCGAGCCGGTGAGAGGCGAAGAGTTTTGGCAGCATTGCACTCAAATGCACACGCACACATGTCATAGACGAGCCACTTATCTACACTGTTACTACAGAGGTGGCAGTTCAAATGTTTGATTTGAGAGAGATGTATCTTTTTTATGATGGAGAGAGAGAGGAGAGCAAGGAAGAGTGGGAAAGCAAAAGTAACTAGCAAGCGAGCAAAAGGAAAGGAGAATCATGAGCAAGAAAGGCGCTTGTACGCACGACGATTGTATCGAACGCAAAAAATGAAATCGAAAATAAAAAACGCGTGTGTGAGAAGGAGGTAACGAGCGCGAGTATAGAGAGTGGACGGAAGGAGCGAAAGTGAAATCTGAATGGTTCACTGACTCATCAATTAAGTCAGCAGACTCTCATCTGTACGAAAAGCTGAGTGATAAGGAAGGGATGTCTTACTTTCGGATTACAACATTGTTAGTTGTCTACGTTCTGCATCGTATATATATATCCATATATGTATATACCGGATGAGCTATAACTACGGCAACAACTTTAAGAGCCCACTTTAAAATAACACCAACAGTTACTAACATAGTAAAAGTTTAGTTTGATTAACTACATAAATTGGTTATTAAAAAACAAATTATTAAGACGCTTTCGACTGTTGCTGTTGGTCACAAGTAGGAGACGTCAAGCTTGTCACGCTGCTCGCGAATGCCTTGCTTGAGCTTAATCCTCGTTTCGAAATCGAGCGCGAAGCGCCCATGAAACTACGGACCGCTGAAAGCGTGGTTACCCGATCGCAAGGAGGGCCATAGCCATAATATGGGCCATACAACCGGGCAACCGGCATGACTTTGCTGCTTTTATCGACCCGCCGCAAAATGTGACGGCCAAAATTTATCGACAGAGGCTTTTAGAATCCATTGATCCAGATCATCTATGTGAGACAACCTATACCGAAGCGGCGTATCCCGTAACGGTTGTACTTCGATTGACAGACAGACGCTGGCAAAGCATTTTGCCGATCATTGGTGACCGGCGACTAGCCTTAGGCGTTCACAGATTTTGTTAATCCGTCTTTATCCGCTAGCTGGGTTCAGGCCCACCTAGAGCTCCGAAAACAAAGAAGCTAACGTTTAAGAGGTCTCCAATGTCACCGGAGCGCTCGGTAGGGCGCCCAACCTGAACCTCTTGACGATACCGTACTAAGCCTAGCTTGGCCTATACTGTTGTCCGCGTGCTTGATTCGATTGTCTCGATACCTCGAGGAGCGGGGCCTTCCCCAATTAGGAACAGAAGTTGTCTACCAAAAAGGATCGCGGGTGTGTATTCCGCCAGGCTTTTTTGAACAGTAAAAGCTATGTCAGAAACTTATTTTTAACGGAATTCATCTAATGCCCGGGGGACAGTTTCGGCGGAGATAGACACCGAGGGCATAGTTACTGGATCTGCTGTCAGCATAGCTTCAGGAGTTGCCAGCCCACCCTATGAAATAAGCAGCCAAACTTGCCTACGAACGTGTTTTGAAACGACTAGGCTAAATAGGACCCAAAGGAGCTTAAGGGAATGGTCATTGTGCAGCTTTACGAGGAGCTCTAGCTTTTAATTTCGACTGGTCATTTATTTTCAACACATCCACTCAGTTGGTAGACCGTTGCGGCCCCAGTACGAGGGTTAAGGAGTTTGCAATATATTCACTTCTCTCCGGGTTTAAAGCGACAAATAGCCTCATACCTAAAAGATATTTTTCTGATTTGTTTATTTAATAAAATGCGTTATTTTAAGCCGAGCTTACAAAACGCATCTTTAAAAGATCTTATAGCGACGGCGTTGTGCTCGGCCTTTTTAGAGTCAGTCTTATCACCTCTGTCCACAAGAGACACTCGAAAACAAACGCTGAAAAGTACCGGTCAGTCTCGCAATGCTCAATATCATGCTGCTTGGTTAAGAAAGTTTTAGTTAACTACTTAAATAATTGGAGATGCCCCATAGGACTGCGCATATGTTTCTGAGGGCTCGGAGGACGTTTTACTGCGTTTATTTTGACCAAATAAGCGTATCTGACAGAGTTGATCACTATTTTCTGCTCCGCAAATTGGAACATCTATGTATGCGCATATGTGCAGTGCATCGCGTAAAGACAGTTTTGAGCAACCGTCGCAATTAAAGTAAAGATTGGTGACAAACTTAAACGTCCATATCCTGCATTATCTGCTGTGCCTCAAGAGAGATGTTTACCCTACCCCCCTCTCTACACGTTTTTGTTTTGAACATAATGAAGTGTCACCTAATGTCAAACATTTTGAATATGCAGATGACTTAAAACACTTTTGAACATGAAGAAGTGTCACCTAATGTCAAATACCTGTCACATAATGTCATCTATCTTGAATGTGCAGGTGACTTAAAACTTTAGTATTCTGTTTGCTCTAGTGGCTCCCATGCTGTTCTGCAGTGTTCTAGAAATAACATGATTCTGTTAATTGCCATATGCTTAGTACTAAAACATGGTGCACTTAACTTCGACTTTAAAATGAACGACTGCATTTTATTGGCTCACTCTTATACACGGAACCTAGGCATATAGCTAACGCTTGCTCTTAAACGTATCTTTCACATTACCAAGGTTGTGGGCGCATCATTGCGTATTATGAATACCATTTTTGCTGTTTCATTTTAACGAGTCCTCATGTGTACATTCGCCTTTATAAATATTTTGTTCTCCCAAACCTACATATTGCTCTCCTGTCTGGGAGCCCCATCTGTCTAAATACATTCAAGTCATTGGAAGGCGTATAAGACACGTTCCTGAGTCGCCAGCGAATCAGATGCCCTCAAGCGTGTTAGGTGATGTTGTTCCTAGTATTGACTTACTTTCCGTGCAAGGCAACATATCTGCCTTATCCATATATACCATCGTAAGCGGACGGTATTGTTGGCGGAAGGCCAAATGGGCGATTGCAGATTCAAATAGCACTCGCCTATTTGACGATTAGTTACGTTTTTCGTTCATATATACATGGATTAAAAACACTACATATATGACCATGATAATTGTACCACACACCCTTTTATGTAATAATAAAAGTGATTTTATTTTATGTTATATTGTAATACGAACGATACGGGCCAGATATAACTCATCACATCCTTATGAACTAAACAGTTTTTCCAAATTTGAAATGTTCATGCCACTCCTAAGTCTGAGATTTAAGTCTAGCTTCCCTCTTAAGAATATCACCCTTATCCTTCTTTATTTAACATGGCTATGCTTCTGGCCGAGCCTCTAGACGAATATTTGAGAGGGCATAACACAACAATGCTGCGCCCAAACTATTTAAACTCAGCATGCCAACGATTGTACAGGATTCAACTAGACAACTATGCCCAGGTGGTTGGTTGTCTCACGAGGTATGTGATGCAGAGCAATCGATCAAGCATCATAGGAATCCAAAATGCACTCCATCAATGAGCAAATTTTTGGATTTCTTTTGTCGTGCACATAGTCGCCTCTTCAAAACAATCAATATCACAATGTTTGTCATTTCCACTTGCGCTCATCACATATGTATTAAGGATCAAATCTCAAAGATCAAAACGCTTTTTGGCAGTTCTACACTGGTCACAGTGGATGGCATTTCGGTTGGGGACGATGGGAGGGGGTCAGCTATCTTCACCTTACAGCAGGCTGTAATGCCATTAAATGTAATAAATATTGCCCTGAATGTTTGGCATAATCGTTGGCGTTTTTTTCAAACTACATTATTTAGATCGTCAATAGCATTTTTTAAAGCACACAAAGTTCTCCTAACATTTGCACAACCGTTTTTATCAAAGCTTTTCTGATTCGGCTGGTCACCCACAACATTACAGGGATTCGTTTCCAGCATTTCTTTTTCTTATTCTCTTCTCGTAATGAATGCATACAAATCCATCACACATAAGGTTATCCAGACTAAGCAAGTTGTCGAGCCTGGTGGCGTGGTGCATTAGTCTGCGCCTCGCAACCGGAGGAGACACATGGGTGCGCGAGTTCAAGCTCCACCGTTGCACATTTGTATTTATGGGGGTCCGTCTATAAAGCAATGCGAAAAGCAGTCCCGTGGAAGTTAAATCTTGGCTGGGGGGGTCAGCCCGAAAACTTTACTTAGACTAAACAAGTTATTGCAGGAAATACATGCGATGGCCGGAGCAATAGGAGACAGCGGCTGACGTTGAGAACTGTTGCCGCCGTCATGTTGAACCGTGCACAGCTGGTGTTTCAAAGCTAAAACTCATCTCTAAGAGGAGCCGGGTTATTTCTGGCAATACACCTAACCTAGATTGATGCACCATGATCATGATGAAATGCATACCTATGAAGTAAACATATATATACCGAGCAAGCTGGCTCAGTGGCAAAGCCTTTGCCTTGCATTCGGGAGGACTGGGTTCGAGACCCAGACCGGCCACTCCTAAACTGGTTTGCATGGTTTCCAATTAAGACAAGGTAAATGCCGGAGTGGATTAAAATTAGCCGTGACATGAAAAACCGTACACGGGCAATAGCCTTACGGAAAATCTTTAAAAAAAAATATATATATATATATATATAAGTTGTCTAAATAATCAGCTGTCACCTTTCAAAAATGTCTGTGCTCAGCTCTGTCCTAGGGTGTATATATACTATCTTATCTCTAGCACTTACTGACACAGATTTTGTAAATGTAATAGATTTATTTCACTTGATTAAGGAAAAACCTTTTCAATTTTTTATTATTGACCCCAGACGACCAATACAATATAAATTGTGAATGTCATAATTGAGAGTAGTCACTGAGGAGCAAGCTATATAGAACGCATTTTATACTGTATGGCACAACATTCACGAATAACGTAAAGTGGAGAATCCGTGAGTCTGTCTACGCCGTCCTTAGGTACTTGTCAATGATATTCTCTATAAACCACTTGCGTGTCATTTGCAAGTGATCTGCTCCAGGAACTTCAAGAAGGTCGACCTTCCCGGCTTCGTCGAGGGCCTTGAGCCCCAGGCGGTCTTCCTTGTAGAGCTCTGTTTGTTTCCAATCGACCACTTCTTTATCTTGGCCTGGCTTGTACCAACTGCGTACATATAGGAGAACAACGCCACAGGCACGCGAACAAGAAAATTGGAAATCAATGAGTCATTTAATTACTGATCTTAATTATATCGTGATTTAATTATTAGATTGATCCTAATTAATTATTGATCTTATCTTATTGATAATCATTAACGGATACTTACTTAGTTCGCGTAATGATAATTATCTGAAATAGTCCGTTATTTTGCTGTATAAATGCTTATATTGTGTATAAATGCTAACACAAGGCTGCTGATAGAGCAAACGTTCTTCCAAGTTTGCGTTAGGCTGAGCTGTTCGTTGCATGATGTTGTCGCGTATTCGGCGAACAAAAGTATTCATATCAGGTGAGAATTCCTCTAGCCTACGTTACATTAAGGTCGCATGTCAGTGGCATTTTAAAACGCCATATGTGAATATTTTATTGACAGTTGCAAACGGTGGAAATAGCATTATAAAAACACACTCAGTGGAAGTAGCGTTGTGCGAAACACTAACATGATAACTAATCGATAACTCACCCAAACCAGGAGCTCTCGCGTGGTTGGACGATTGAATCAGCTCCAAACATGACCAGTACAAGTTTTTCAAGATTCTTCAAGTTCGTCCTGCCAAGCATAAAACAGAACACTTAAACGCTGACTTGGCGACAAACCGAAACTAAGTCACCGCGTACAAAACACGCAGCATAGAAAACGGTAAAAAGCACTCGGTATAAAATAACGGCTGCATCGACGTAATGATACAGGGAAGCAGAGCGGCGTTTAATTGGTCTGTTTCGGGTAACTTTTATATCTATTTAAAACGGATATTAAACTCATTGTATATGGTACAAATCTAAGCCACTATCTTCTTAGAGGCGAACACAGTAACAATATTGGACGTCGTTATTGAAGTGAGTCATATTTGACACTTATCGCAAGAGTTTGTACGCCACTTTGTAAGTATCCGCTACGGCGGCAGATATAACGATATCACGAAAAATATGTTTATATATCGGATATTGGTAGAGTACAGTATCAACTCCGCCTAATTGAATTTCGTAATTCATAAGGAAAGAAGTGGTCCATATGCCCGGAGTGGTGCCAGTGTGCTAAATGACAAAAAGCTGTAAGAAATAGAGCATCTAAGTAAAGCAGTTGGGACTATAGATTTCAGCTGATTACTCATGTTGCACCATACATCTGTTAACATTACACATTATATATATATATATATATATATATATATATGTAGCACGCACGCAGTGGTTTCTGTTATTTCAGCATACACCCTTTTTGCATGCTTTCAGGGACCACTAGCCAAGATCAGCAGAGAGGTAGTCGTTTGCTAATGGCATGGCCTTCACTGATTCAGAGTGCTGTCAGTTTTGTTAGACGACTAAAGAAAGTTCTTCTGAGAGAAATTGGGAAACACTTCTGAAAGAAATTGGAAAAAGAGTGGTAAGTGAGAAGGATCAGAAGAGGGCAGGGAAATTCTGCTGCAGAAAATATCAACGATTGAAGTGCAACGTGGAAATGCGGCTGCGGTGCTAGGTTCGCTGCCCTCAGGCAGTGGTTTACCGGGTCTGATCTGATTATGTATTACAGATATGTTGTGTATAACGTATAAATAAAATTATGATAAAAAATATTGCTTAAAGAAAGTTACACAGATCTGCCGGTGGAATCTAAAAAAAAACATTTACTTCAAGCTTCTGGCAAAGAATCATAGACCATCAATACGGCTCTTGACCATCGTCTATCACCTTAACGACTTCAAGAAACACTGGCCCGACTGTGTCCACAACTCGCCGGTGCTAAGAGTGTCATTCCACCACGATAATGTGTGCTCTCATGCAAAGCGCTGTGACACAAAATAATGGCGATCTAGATTGGGAAGTGAGCATTCATAATATTGCTAAGAGATTGGAGCGTTCAGACAGATCATGTATACCAGTCAATCAAAAATAAAACTAAAGAAAAACACGTGCCTAGTGGCCATTTTTGTTTCAAATTTGCACGCAAATAATATGTAATAAATGTCGTTACCAAGTTTAAAAATGTAAATATATATTATTCACTTATATCTGACCGCAGTTCATAAACAAAGATCGTGTAGTACTATCTATCTATCTAAGTACGAGACAAAATGGTGTGACGAGTGCTGCTGTATATATATATATATATATATATATATATATATATATATATATATATATATATATATATAAGCAGTTTATATTTAATACAACATATAAATAGACCGTCATCATGTATTCATTGCACCATATGCATGGTGTGTTTAAAAATCGCGTAACGCAATGCTTTAGCTAACCCTTTAGTATGAATAAATATGCTTTCCTTATCTGCCTAATTGTCATCATAGCATTACGAAATACAGAAATGCAATCACTTCATGTTGCTCGGTATGTTTTCTTGCGCAATGTCATCGGCGGCTTGCATTAGCAGGAACATCGATATCACTACGGATTCATATTTACATTAATTGTGTCGAATATATAATCGAATAAATAAAAAATAATCCTATATACGACGGGATGGAAAGGCGCAGGGACGCAGGGGCATGCATAGTTGCGGGTTCGATTCTGGCGCAACACAACAAAAGCGATTGTCGTCGCTTGTCACCTGTATGTTTCGTTGACGACGTTCTCGTTGTTGATGTCTGCAAGAAAGATGCTTCTGTTGCGGTAGGTGGCCTCGTCGGTGGGATCGTGCCAGTATTGAGCGGGCACAAGTTCGTCCTGTACCCACGGCCAGTAGGCGCCGTAGTCGAGTAGACGACGAGCGTACTCACACAGCGTCGACGAGGACCCGGGACAGCGTGGCAATCCGAACACGCCCTGATGTTGACCACCTGTCAGCGGCAACAGTCCGAGTGCGAAACAAACAGTGGATTAACATTCCGTATCAGTTAGTTACTATACGAGACAACTTCTCGTTGAATTAATAAAGGGACTTTTATGTTACCAGCTGGCTGCCAGTCAGCGTGGGGGACGGGGACACGACTGGTTTTTAGTGGGTTGCATTGCCACACTACCGGCCCGCACTTGCAGGGAGCTCCCTTGCTGCGGTGCCCGCGTGTGCAACCGCATTTTCCAATTAGTCCTCTAAAAAAAAAATGGCTGCCAATGTCTGGGTCGGTATGAATGCGCCGCGAACGTCTGGGTCTATAGTATAAATGCGCCATGTGCCATGCATCACACTGGAAGCATGCATAACACTGCAGCCGTGGATTGCCCTAGGCGGCATGATGGATACACAGACTATTATTTTTCGCATTAAGTAATTGCCCAAGTGTTTTTCCACGAAGTGTCGACATGTCTTCTGTAGTCTTCTGTTTTCTGTAACCCTACGTCATTTAGGTGTTCAGGTAAGCTCAGCACTGTCGGCAATAAAACAGTGAGTCTCCCTATAAACATTACTCGTCCCTGTAATCGTACTACGCGACTACTCACCAACCAGTCTTGAACGCTGGTGAAAGAGCGCCCAACCGTGTTCACAGTATGCCCACATCGGAAAAATGAATGTGTTGTACAATTCCAAGTAGAAAAAATAGCAATATATTCACGATTCCAACTACGGAATACACAATATATGGTATTGGTAGTTGTGATGGGCTCTTTTAGATCACAACTTTTCCTAAACATGTCAAGAACAATATTTAAGATACCACATTTAACTCCTTTCTATTAGTGTGACATCATTTTTGGAACTTCATCCATAGTATCTACATTGAAAGGCATAATAAGCACACCCCGTTTCAAGGGCAATAAAACATCTATGTGTTAATCTTCTTTAACTTCATCGTAATTATAGCATTGCTTTATACTATATTAGACTATACATTTTAAAGCAGCATTAAGCCAAACAAGCCAAATTCCTCAAATAGACAAGGGTCAACAGCACCTCCAGTGTATTTCTTCTTAAATTTGATACAATCAACGACTGTGGACAATTTGCACCGGAAATAAAACAGCTGGTTCTCCTCGAAAAACGGGCTGATTTTCGGTATACAAAGAGGAAACTTCGCAGTGGCTCTATTTTGCAGAGGGTACACGGTTAATACCAGAGTAGCCGTAGTTATTTGAGTAAATGTTTCCGCTTTGTCGCTAAGATTACTTGAATAATTATCGGTGACAGCCATTTAGAAATACATAGGACGTTCTATTAACCATAAGACGCCAACAATGGGTAATAAGAGTAATATCCAATTCAATTGGGATTGCATGATAACTTACT
This sequence comes from Dermanyssus gallinae, assembly GCA_003439945.1. Taxonomy (NCBI): domain Eukaryota; kingdom Metazoa; phylum Arthropoda; class Arachnida; order Mesostigmata; family Dermanyssidae; genus Dermanyssus; species Dermanyssus gallinae. Next base: position 8,760 of record QVRM01000566.1, on the reverse strand, counting down.
TTATCTAGCCTCCTTTAGGTAAGTCAACATATGCGATTTCTACCAACGTAAGTTACGTGGAATTCAAATAAGGGCGTGGAATTCCATATTCAAAAAAATAATTGATCTAAGAGTGTGCAAACCAACAATAACAACGTGCCTTCGCTATTCTGTATAAAGGTGTTATCCAGTGGAATTTAAGTAACGGAAAAAAATATTCGCCATCAACTGGTTAAGATACATTTTTTTCAAAGTATTATTAATAATCTTCAAAATAGCAAACTAATATTAATAATCTTCAAAATAGCAAACTAATATTAATAATCTTCAAAATAGCAAACTAATATTAATAATCTTCAAAATAACAAACTAATATTAATAGTCTTCAAAATAGCAAACTAATATTAATACTTTTAAAAATAGCAACAACATACCAAGTGAGACCAGGACTTTCATTGGCGGGTTCGGGCACCGCTGCACTAGGGCCCGTAAGAATTGACCACCTTGACTGAAGCCAAGACCATGGTAACCATTTGCAAGATCAGGGTTCTCTTGAATCAACTTGCACGCTTCGGTAACCTGGTCGTTAGTGTTCATCAAGTAGGAGTTCTTCACCTCGTCCATAAAGCTTGTGCCGATCTTTAACGAAAACACCTGCGCAAGCCAGAAAAACCGTTACAGTAGACCGAATCCCACACCGGAACATAAATGATTATAATAATATGTGCATTAAAATTCAACAATGACTATATATTTGTCGAATTAAATTTATAGTATGCTCATGTATAACGAGACAGAGTGGCCACTCGAGGGTACTGCAGTTTGGATATATATATATATATATATATATATATATATATATATATATATATATATATATATTATATATACGAATAATACCTTAGTAGTGGCAGACTTTCCTATGTATATATGGTATAGATTGTAAGGAACCATGGGGAAACACCCCGCTAAAACAAACTATTGTATAGTTACGTAGTAATATAACCATTGTGATAATTCAATTCATAGTATGAATGCACGACAGACGAGGATGTTTGTTAAAATAGATATAATGATACCATAGCAATAATATAAAACTACGAGTATATACGAAGCCAGCGGCACGCTGTATGACATACTACACAGCGAGCGCATCTGATTCAAAAGATATTCCACAAGGAATGGTAAATAAAACTCATTTATATGTATGATGAGAATCAACCTGTAGCGTTTGAATTCAACAAGTTGCAAATACGCTCAACCTGGCAATAATAAACAATCTATTAATAGCATTGTACTTATCACCTCTATTGCATATACATGACTGTTCCTAAATGAATATTTTGCCTCTGGAGTTTTCTGAGTTGAACCGCGCGCAAGGCCATGTGTACACTTTTCCTCGTATTTGTATAACTTAGGACTAAATATTCCAGTAACCTATTATTATTATTAGTATTATCATTATTATCTGCACACTTAGTCCGCCATTGAGAAATTCGACGTCTCAAGGCCTTCAAAATACGCATTCAAAGTGGCGATGACTTCTTCACTTGTTCTAAATGCCGTTCCCCTGCAAGATTTTGAGTTCTGGGAAAAACATCACAAGGGTCAAATCGGGAGGATGGGGCAGCAATTCGTATACAAATTCATGTAATTTTGCCACTGCGACTGTAAAAGTGTACGTCAAAGCGTTATCATGGATAAATATTGCATTTCTGCGCGCCAATCTTTAGAGACGTGGAATAATCATGTGAGTAACTGATCGGCCCGTTCTGTAAGTGGCCAATCGAGTTGATTCCTTGAAATTCCCAAAAACAGATGCTCATTACCTTCCCGGCCGTCAAAACAGTTTTTGTCACTTCGGCGTATATTCATTAGGCGCGATCTATTATTTTGACAACCATCATTAACAATCATGAATGGACGCCTAAAGTCCCGTGAACTGCGCTTAAGCTTCCGCAAACACAATGGCAAAATATTCGTTCGTGTGTGTTTTTAATATGTGGTGAGCAATCTTGCTTTGTATACAGTTTTTTTTATTCCGAATCTTTTGTGCAGTACATTATGCACCTCACTTACTGACACGATCCAAGATCTCAGGCAAGTTATTCTGCTTACTTCTATAAGGGTAAAACGTTTGTTACGGCACCAAGTGCAGGCAACCCGTGCCTCTGGCGACTATCGCTAACCCCTCAAGAGGGTTCTTGTAAAGTTCAATTTTGAAAAAAGATTTATAAGTCTAAGATGGGACCACCTGATGAAAATCGACGCATCCCACGCCCCTTACCAATTGCGCTGCGTTAGATTGCATATCTGCACCCTTTCCTTTGTCTGGGTATGAGGAATCCGGTAGATTCGTTCGTGAGCCCGCTAAATATCTGGTATCTTTACGGCGATGTAATTAACAGCATATTAAACGTTTTTAATTCTGCATATAAAGCCTCTCCCAAATCTACAATTATTTTGCGACCTATTGCCCGGCTTCAAGATAATCGCCAACAATCCGGAGCTTCTGGTGTGCCCGTTTGGCTCTAAGGGCCAACAGCAGTAATTGAGCTTACACGATTTTTGCAGCAAGTTTCGCAAAGCTGAAACTTGAGACATTTTCATTTTCTCACCCACCTTCTTCGGGAGCCTAACTTAATTCAATCGAACTGACGACTTGCAAACGCTCATCGAGTTGAGACTGTCCATACAGTAATTTACAGTATTAAAATTGTAGACTAAACTTCGAGCCATGCTAAACTCATCTCTGCCACCTCGCGCACGGCAAAGAAGGGCAACATGGATACTACACGTTTCCAAAGGGGCCTTGGGTTCCCGGATTTACTAGCCATGGCGTACCATGCCATTGTTTACTCAATGCTAAGCGCAGAGAACAGGTAAATCCCTCTCCGAGATACATCGGAGGTCGGCAAATTTCGAAATCGCGTGGCCCACCTTTAGACGATCCTTGATAGTCACCATACGCGCCTGCTAAGCACTATGGATTTGCCATATATATATATATATATATATATACAGTCCCTGAAAAAAATATAGGGCCACCCATTTTTGTTACATTTCACGCATTTATTATAACATATCGTGTTAAAATCACAGTGATACATGCTCACAGAGTAACAGCAAAGACTTCTATCGACATTTAGGGTCTCGGATTACTTTGAACCACGAGATTTTCACATTTGGCACAGCTACACCGCGAAAAAATTATAAGGCCACTAGCAAGATACCTTTTTTAACAAATTAATTAAGCAGATCAACGGCATTTGGGCTAATTTCACGGCATTTAGACTATACATAGTACTCACTGAACTTCCCATTAAGTCAGATAACCTCAAAAGTGCGGTTTGGTATAGTGTTAAACGAATTGTGGATGCCGTTTTGCAAGACCTCGTCCCAAGCCTCGAAAATTGTTTTTTATCCGTGTAAACTTTTTGTTCGAGCCAGCTCCACACATTCTGGATCATACTAAGATCAGATGAGAGTGCAGGCTAGCGAAGGAATTCAATGTGACGTTGGTCGAACCACCTTCCAATCAGCCTGGCGGTGTGAATCGGGGCGTTATCGTGTGTAAAAACGAAGTCTGGCCATCCCATCAGCTTAAAATGCGCCGATTGCTCTTTTAGCAAATCGCCGTATCGCGTCGAATGAACACGACCGTCTAAAAAAACAATCGGCGACTTTGTATAATATCCGACAGCAGCCCAGATCACCACTGAACCGCTACCTAAGTGACGTTTTGACAAAATTCGTTCTTCCTTGCGGACATCGGTGCGAATAATAGTAAAATCGATCCGATTCATCAAAGGTAAACTTTTTCATTCGAAAAGAGCGCTCTGTGTCACTCAGTGGTCCATCACATCGTATCGTGGGCACTCAGTGGTCCATGACATTTTATCGTGGGCGAAGTCAAGACGAGCTTTCATCGGTCAGCGGTCAATCGTTGTTTTTTCTTGTGTTTTTGCTAATTTGTCTTCCTGAGGAAGCTTTGCACAATTTCGCACTTTCGTTTGCACGTCGGCCGCCGCCGCAATTGCCCTTGCCGAGGGCGTAGAGTTCGACGCTTTCTTCAGAATTGCAGCTTGTTTCGTTCCGAAATAACATTTGGACGCCCGGAACTCCTTTTTTACGGCGTATTTTTTACCTAAATGAACAAAACTATTTACTACTTGGGCACAACGCCCCAACTGACAGGAAATTTTGCGATTAGAGTGGCCGATGTCCTTATAAGCCTTGATATGGGCCTTTTCTTCACCCATGAGGCGCCAGCCTAAGGCTATCGTTTGAACAAAGAAAAAACTTCTGGTAGGAGGTCTGCCTTTGTTTCTGTCGAGCCGTTAAATGAGCCCAAATGTCGTTATTCCGTTTAATTCACTCGTTAATACATGCATCTTGCTCGTGACATTATCATATTTTCGCGGTGCAGCTGTGCCAAATGTGGAAATCTCGTGGTTCAAAGTAATCCGAGACCCCAAATGTCGATAGAAGTCCTCGTTGTTACTCTGTGAGCATGTATCACTGTGATCTTTACACATTTGGTTATAATAAATGCGTGAAATGTGGCAAAAGTGGGTGGCCCTATATTTTTTTCAGGGACTGTATATATACAGGGTGTGACGGAGAGATTTTTAAAGCGATACATGGAATTGTAGAGCTCGTTAAAGCAAATATTTTTCCCAATGGAACATGGGATCTGAGAAGTCTTGCTTCAGAGTGAGAGTGAAATTACTACAATTTGTGACACTGGTCTTTTTGCCCGACATAGAAGCACACAATGTGCTGTTGCGAGACAACCAGCACACCGTCGTGTTCGTGATAAAATTCTGCTCTACCTGAAGAATATACAAGGCCGGTCAGAAGATGCGACATGGTCGCTTCGAAGAGAATTCGTGAAAAAATTAAGTTCTATATTAGCGTTCACGCCAAATACCTCAAAAGCATAACCCTACGACCACTCACAGCGCTCAAAACGAACAAATTCAGCAAATGCGCAATTCATGGCGATCATTTGGTATCAAGCATATGTCAAAGCGAGCTGTGGTTGCGGAGTAATTACGATTTTTCGGAGGGCATGTCGAGATTGAGTGCATGTAAAATGACTGTGTGGCGACGCGCTGCGACATGTCAGCGGTAGTGAACGTACCAAAATGATCGCCATGAATTGCGCATTTGCTGAATATGTTTGTTTTGAGCGCTGTGAGTGCTCGTAGGGTTATGATTTTGAGGTATTTGGTGTGAACGCTAATAAAAACTTCATTTTTGGTGAATTCTCTTCTAAGCGACCATTTCGCATCTTCTAGCCTGCCTTGTATGTTCTTCAGATGGAGCAGAATTTTATCACAAACACGGCGGTGTGCTGTATAGGTTAGATTCTGTATAGGAGAACTGGTTGTCTCGCAACAGCACATTGTGTGCTCCTATGTCGGGCAAAAACACCAGTGTCACAAATTGTAATAATTTCACTCTCACTCCGAAGCAAGACTTATCAGATCCTATGTTCCATTGGAAAAAAATATTTGCTTTAACGAGCTCTACAATTCCATGTATCGCTTTAAAAATCTTGCCGTCACACCCTGTATATATATATATATATATATATATAGTCATTGTAAATCTTGAATCTTAGACTGTCATCGAGGCAGAACGGAATAGAGGTGATGGCCAACAACTTACATACAAAAAGTCGGGGCTTCGACTCCAGCGCGACACATACCCATGTTTGATGCAATATTTTCTAAGATTTTCTGATTGTCGTAAACAGTACAGGCTTCATACCTCAACGATTCTCACCGCTCTAAAGTTCGCCTTGTTGTTTGCTATCTTAATGTGTGTTTTAAGCCTCACAGATTTTTTTTATATATATAATGATGATTATCGCAACTTTGTGTAAGCGAAACTTCAACAATCTCCCTGAACATTCACCAGCTTACCTTGGTGCCATTAAGCTGTTCTTCTAAAAACTTTGAGAAACCGCCAAGGCTGAGCGGGTTGCAGCACGTATCTCCGAGGCCATGCCATAACACGAGCGGCGTGGAGGCATCAGCTGTCAGCACGTTCAGAAACACGGACACGAAAGCTATCTTCATCAGGGACCCCATTTTCGTCCCCGTCTAAGGCTACGGAACGCGGAACGTTATGCACGAGCTCCTTTTTTCCTACAGCGACACAACCAAGATAACAGACAGTTAACTGCAGGTCTACGATTAACTATTACGCACCGGATGCACACCCGTCATGGGACCCCGATTAGTGATAGTGCTTAACCAAACAGGACTCACAACAGCATCATCAACAATAATGACAACGTCAGCAACGGCGATGGTGAAATCAGCAGTGCAACGACAAAGTCCGACGGAACGAGAACCTCTAGGTTCGTTTTTGTTGGCCTAACAAAACTGGCCGGATACGAATGTAGCGCGGAGCCCACTCTGAGACCCAATTCCAATAGGAAACGTCTCACTCCCTGCAATTAACCACACGAACAAGTGACATTTATGCAGTCCCTAATAGTGCAGATAATATCGACACGACATCAAGTACTCTTCTGACTCCTACAGTTACTCCACTGTGCTTTGCAATACCTGCAACTACTGAATACAGCTGACTTGGAAGAATTACAACTTCGACACGTACAGTTGCCGCCCGGCTTGACGTTGAAGTGACAACCGACGTCGAAACGCCGGACGGAGAATACGTATCCAACGAAACAAAACACCAGCAATCGAGCCGTGATCAACCTCGCTGTGTACTTACTGTCTATGCACTAAAACTGCTGCAGTTGCTGCTGCTGCTGCCAAAGACAACGGTCAACCACCAAGCAGATACAATCTCAGCTCCTCAATCAGCAAGACAACAAACAACAACCAGCTCTCACCACGGTGAGAGATAGTGGTGGGCTGCTTAACTAACCAGCCTCGATCGATGTGTTGCTGGAAGCGGCGTTAGACCAGCCTTAACGGCCGTAATCCACCAAACACAGAGGAGATGTCCTCTCCAGCAAGCAGTATGCCTCGGACGTCGGCGCGTTGCTCGAAACCAAACGCGCGTTCTCTCCTGGCGTTGGCCGGGGTGACTCACCACCCGCAGCTGTTGCCGTGTCCCGAGAGAGTGGCGAGGGCAAGAGATAAAAGGTATCTAAAATAGAAGAGTAAGAAGAATAGTTGGTAGTTGATTAAGTGAGTGAACGGGGGTGAATCGGTGGGCGTGCATTCAGCGGGGGGAAGCGAGAGAAACACTGAAACGGAACGCGGAAGAAGACATGTGCATGTTTAGCAAGCCCGAACACCATGGAAAAGGAGATAGGAGGAGATGAAAGGAGAGAAAGAGATATATGCATGATTGAACGTATATTATTTTACTGGTTTCTGAATTGAGCAAGGGCCGAATCGACTGTCCGCCAATGAACTTGCAACTTCGATACGGGTGTATGATTTATCGAACGCAATCAGCGGCGGCATCTTGATCTGGACGCGTCGTTGTGTCTGGTCTGGAAGGGACGATGGCGGACGAGATCCTGGTGCTTATGGCGGGATGGTCATGTCAACGCTAATCAATGTTCACAATCTCTTTTCTCTCTTTTGCTATTTTATTCTTAAAGCAGAAACAATGATGCAGCATTCCAGCTTTTCTTCAAAAACTGACTGGGTATGAGCTCTTATCGCGGCGAGCTAGATAGATAAAGATATGAAGAGGGCACGAGATAACCAATATCAAGGAAACAAACTAGGTCCTTCTTGAACTCAACCTGTTCTTTATACATATATATATATATATATATATATATATATATATATATATATATATATATATATATATATTACATCTTCGTCCAAATCGATTGTTGCTTTCAAGAAGTATTCCGCCAACGCCAACGAATGCTGTTACGACGCATGATCTCTAGACGAAGATGGTTTGGTGCAGATGCTGCATATGCTTATACTTATACTTAATATAACCTCAATATGTAAGTACGCGTATAAACGCGGATTTCCGTGAAACGAAAAGACTTTTGTCTGTAGACGCAAGGTCTTCGGTCAAGTCGTAAACTTTGAGACTTTGCGGTTCTTTAAAGACCAGCTCAACATTTCAGGTTTAGCGGACGGCTTGTCCATTGACCATTTGTGCATATTGTATGCGACGTCATACGCAACAAATCCGACATGCTCAAATTGTTTGACACGACAAGTCCCATTTGCTCTGAAAGCTTCCTCCATTTTATGTCCCCTAGTTCTGAAGAGAGGTATTGGACGGAGACACACACACACAGAAAGGGGGGGGGTATCTCTGCGAGTACTGGCTCTAGGATCTTATTATTGAATCTGATATCAAAACTGCGGCCATTTAACGGCAGAATTACGCTGCATTAGATAGACGTCGTCATCTTCGTGTGTGTGTGTGTCCGGCATAGTGTGCTTCCTGCTCTAAACTTAATCCCGAGGGGCGTCGATATGCTCACTGTCTTTGCAAAGCCGGAAGAGAGCCGGGTAAAGTGTCCGCTAGTAAAATCCGAGAGTTTTGCGACATTATCGCCGATTGACAAGTGATTTTCCTACTACAAAATTTCCGCAAAAATGTTAAAGAGCTCCTATTTGCGCCAGGATTGCCAAGACGTTGTCGTTACATCGGCACTAAACCAAAAGCAACACGAAAGTCGATAAGGATCGCACACCTGCATGCCTTCTTCTTCTTCGCAGAGCCAACTGGATGCTATCTAGAAATATGTTGTACGTTAATGCAATTGAGCGGCTCTTCTTGAAGCCATGCCGCTTCCTTGGAGTG
>QVRM01000565.1:0-39732 GCA_003439945.1 Dermanyssus gallinae | reverse complement strand
GGAGAGGAGATGCAGTAGCAGCAGCGACACTGCGGCAGTTTCGTGAGAAAGAGGGTTTCATGACATGCTGGCAGCACGCATTAGGAGACGAGACAGCTGTGTAACAGCGTGGCTTATGGGCTGCTGTGGAAGCCTGTGTGTTGTGATGAACGTGTGCGTTTGCGCGTCTCTCAATGTATGTATGTACGTATGTATGGGAGGGGGATGGCTACGACGACGCTATGTAGCGCTAGTCGGGAAATCGCCCGTCGTCGTTGTTAAGAAGCCCGCGCTCTACTACTCTAGCAGGCCGTCTAAATTACGTTGCTAACTGTTCGAGTTTTCCAATTATGATTCTGGTGATTAAATTAAATTTGGCAAGAGCTTCACTTTGCCACATTGTGCTCTCGCTCTCTTTGGCCTCATCCCCTCGCCGTCCACTCGCCCCCCCCCCGGCAGAACATTTATTGAACTCTCTACGAACAGCAGGCGTGAGCATTTCTGAAAGCTGTATGTTCAAATGCATAAGTGCATATATATATATATATATATATATATATATATATATATATATATATATATATATATATATATATACAGAAGGAAAGATGCAGGGAATACCAAGGAAAATACCTCGTGTTCGATTACTTATTGCGTTGTTGAGGTTTGGTATCATTAGCGCAAGCTGTGGTCCTGTTTCCTGGCTGATGCGCTGTTAACACCCCCTAAACGGCCGAGCGATTTTCTGAGAAGAATGGAGAAGAGTTTGTGAGAAAATTGCAGTGATGTTGATGCCAAGCAGGCCTTTTCATCGTTGTTGATGCTGTCGGTAGTAAGCGTCACGTTCCAAACGAGCTCAAACGCGTCTATCTTTAGAAACGTGTTGGAAAAAAATGCGCTTAGGGTATGTGCATGTATGGGCCAGGGAGCCCATCTGTTGCAGAAGCTTTACACTGTCAAGACAGCAATAGTTGGGCGTTTTAGCAAATTCCTCTGTTTTCAGGAAAAGTGACACTTAGAGTTCAGCACATTAAATTAGACAGACACCAATCAAGCATTCAGCGTCATTGCCGCGTTTGATGTCTAGCAAAAGCGTTTGTAGCAACATTTCTCCATTTGGTGCCGCTAGTGCTCTTAATTAGACGAAACGATCGGAGATTCTGAAGTTGCCTTGCTCTAAAGGTGTACGCACCAATGTTTCGTAGGCTGTTTTAGACGAAACGAAATACGTAGATCTCGTATACGGTGCAAGCACATACATTAGCACATACAAAGGCTAAATGGTATGTGGTGATGCCAGCTAGTAAAACATTTCGTCAGGCAGCTACGCTACATTCCGAAAATACAGAAATGTTCGTCAAATCGTTAGCTGAATTATAAATTAAAAGTGGTCTAAGAGATCGAGCTGCATCTAATTTGAAAGTTAGCGGATTAAAAACCAGATAATTAAATGTTGCCAGATACAGAGGTTTAAAGTTAACGTTTGCAAAAATTAAAGTGGTAGTAAAAGTTAGAAAGAAGAGAGAGAGGGGGGAGACACTGAGAAGGAGAAATACAAGCATGCGCATGAATGGAGGGAAACAACCGAACAAATAGGCAGATTAGTAAGGGGAGTAGTTAAACAAAAAACAACAATCCTCCAGATCGCCGGACACTGGTGTCAAAGCGGTTCCCCTTGTTAGCAGAGTATTTCAAATATACCTTGTTGAGACAGTATTGGTGTGACTTTTGCGAATACCGCGAAGTACTTATCGATTTTGGGTAGTTTCCGCGGGCATGCCCTCAACTGGTCGAAATGCGAACTGTTCGCACAATTTGCCAGTCCTAGTAAAATAATATTTTGATTTGTGCATATATACTAACTTTTAAACCTTGTAATACAACAATATATATATATATATATATATATATATATATATATATATATATATATATATATATATGAACTGACGCGTTTACTATGAAATTAGGCCCGTCTGTACCTATTCATGGTAACATTGTTATTGTCCGAGTATTTGCGTGTCTTGTTATTGACCCTACGTACCAATGCTGCCAATAAAAGTTCAAGCTAAATGCACTGTTTATGCAACTTTCATGGATTATTTGCCAAAAGGTTCCACAGTCTTCTGACGCTTGTATTATTATTGTGCTATATGCTTTAAGAGTATGTTAATACTTTGGCTAGTTCGTTGTATATATATATATATATATTGAAAGGATTTGAAATATGCGTTTCCCTTTGCATGTTATTAATCTCTCTCTCTCTCTCTATATATATATATATATATATATACATATGTATATATGTCTTCATGGCTATATATATTGTTTAGTTCAGACACCAATAATAACACTGTTACTATAGGCGGTGGCTGGCTGGCTGGCGGGCGGACCTTGTCTCATAATAATCAACGCGACGGATGCGTACGAGTGGCATGCCGACAACCTAGACGACCTGCGTCAGGTCGTCTAGCTATAATGACGTCCTTGCTGCGCCCCCATTACTGCTACCAACTACCACTACCACTACTACTACTACTACTTAGTACTATTACTACTACTACTACTACTACTACGACACTACTTAGTACTACTACTGCTACTACGACTACTAATGGAGGCGCCATCGGATCGCTATTATCCCCAGCACCACCATAATCAAATCTAGCACCGGTCTAGAGTCTCTGCTGCGCGTAGTTACCGACAACCAACCGGCCACAGACTGATCGGCGGGCCGAGCGAGCGAGCGACCGCCGACCTACCAAGTTGCAGTGAGCAATTACATACTGATCGATGTCTGTCAGTTTGCCGTGGGTCGTCGTCGTCGTTGCCTGTATTTCTGTATGCCTGTATGTACGTCCGACCGTCTCTCTGTCTGTCTGTCTGGCCGTCGTTTGTCTGTTGCAGAACAGGACAGTCCACCTGCGCGACGGCGATGTAGAAAAAATGCTCAGTTGTTCAGACATTCGTTGTAGTTGTGTTGGTTGCTTCCTTGGTTGGTTGGGTCGCTGGGTGCCCACCTGGTTGGCTGACCGGTAAGAGTTATCTTATGCCAATCGGTGAAGTCGATTAGCTGCCGCGGCTACGCCAGCAGCAGCAGCAGCAACAACAGTAGCCGAAGCAGCAACAACAGTAGCAGAAGCAGAAACATTAACAGTAGAAACAGCAGCAGCAGCAGCAGCAGCAACAACAACAACAACACCAACAACAGCAGCAACAACAACATTAACAACAATAACAACACAACAACACAACAACAACAGAAGGTACCAATGAAAATCGACACTTCCTCAATGGAAAGATTGGTGATGGTGGTTGTAGTCAGAGTGGGGTGGTGGTGATGGCGGTGGTGGTGGAGTTCTGTAGCGTACCGTGAGGATTACGAAATGACAACAACGAGAGGCTGGGTTATCTAGCTGGTTGGTTGGGTGGGTGGCTGGCTTGCTTGCTTGCAGCTGGCTGAGTGAGTGAGTGCGAGGCCAATTACGTTGAGTTAGACAGACGCTGTTGTCGTTTGTTGTGTTGTTGTTGTTGTTGTTGTTGCTGTTGTTATTGTTATTCGCTGTATTGTTGTTGCTGCTTGCCGATGCACGGCTTCGCGTCGTAGGGCTTCGCCTAGCCGCCGCCACCGCCCCCGCCAGTCGAACGAAGGCGAATCAAACTCACTCTTCTTTCGTTGTCTCTTTACTTTCCTACGCTCGTTTATATATATATATATATATATATATATATATATATATAATATATATACCCACACGAATCTCTCTCCCAATCTCCTTATTTTTGACCCTTCTCCCTTTCCTTTCGGCGGGACGTCTCATGCAGGCGCTTGTGGATGTGGCTGTCAGTCTCCCGGTCGATCTTGCTGTACCACTGGACAGAGACTCATTTACCCATGACGATTGTGATTATATGGTGATGATGGCTGATAGGTGGTTATTGAGCCACGTTTAAAAACTCCATACGTTAGATATAATTTATGGTTCATTAACACCCAGGTTGGGTAAAATTATAAACATATACATCAGACAGAACTAGTGCTTCCTTCACGTCATTGCGTCTTACTAATAAACCGGACATGGCTACCATCTACAGCGGTATCGTCAGTTCGATCCCCGTTGCATGCCCCGTCCATCGCTTGTCATGACTCTTTGAGCGATGCTCATTGATAATAGAGAGAGAGAGAGAGAGAACCATGTCGTTGGGGGATCCAACACCCGTACACGGGCTTACGGGCCTTACGGAATAATTAAGTTATGGTCATCGTACGAAAAGAAAACAATGCCATTATCAAAACGCTCTTATTTGTAAAACCAAGCAATTCTGCTAGCGAATCAAGTTCATTAACAGAGGAGCATAGAAGAACACGAAAACATCAGTAGCACTTTAATAATAATTTCAACTTTTGCCTCTAGGCATTTTTTCCCTTCTCGCCTGTAGGTAATTTTGCTCTTTTTTATATACATGTCCTTGCTGGTTGACATTTTGCACTTCTTTTCATGTATCGTTAGTCGTTTGGTCATATGCAGCTCGAATTTCAGTTTATTTAATAGTCGAGGATTCTCGCGATACGTAAGTGAACCTCGGTAAGCGATGGCGATGTATTTCGGCTTCGAGAAGTTAATATAATCTTATCAGGCGTTAACAGATCGTTATAAGGGAACCATTTTTGAAACAGGAAACCGCCGAAGGTTCACTGATATCCTTAAGGTTGCTAAAGCATGTGGATTAACCTTCTTCTGTTCTTGTTATCCCGAAGGGTGTCCGTTATGAGTCAGATCGTAAGAGCTCTAGAGAACTACTTTTTACACATTTATTTATTTAATGACATAACGACACGTTTGTGGTCACGTTAAGTGGTGTTTTCCTTGAGCGATGCTCATTGGGAATAGATGGTAAAACCATACAGCTGAGAATCAGCGGCCATGCTGCCACAAGGACTGTTGGGAAACCCTAGATATCTCAATACGTCTGGCTCTCTGTGCATTGAAGATGTGCCTCACGGCGACCCTAAGCCCGTAGGGGACTGAGGATAGTCTTAAAAGAGTGTGTAATTCCATAGTTCAAAGTTTCTGTGTACATATAGGCAATTATTTGAACGACGTAAAATGATTGTATTACAATTGGAGCCATATAGGGCTTCAATAAGAACTTGAGCCGAAGCTCAATGATAAAGTTTATGAAATATAAAGTGCAAAAAGTTTAAAGTAATAGAACATAGTGTTTACAAGACGCAATAAAGCCTACGCTACCTTGGCACTATGGTGGTTAAAAGTTGAATCAGACATAACGTATACGCCCAGCTAACGTGTATGTGTTCAGGTCGATTAAGCAGTGCCAGTAATATTGTAATCGAAAATATCTTGTGTTTTAGTACGACACAATTAAAAGATGATAGAAGCATGTACTCTTCTAGACACTCCTTAACCACGTCGTTAACAGCCGATTGTAGAATAGTTTAGTAATCATCCATGAAGACGGATTGTTCACGTTATAAATGATCAGCTTATTAACAATATTTAGCTTTCGAGGGCTGCTTATGTGGGTGACAAAACTCGTATAGAGAATAAAGGGTATACACTCATCCTAACGCACTCTGATCAAATAGGTTATAGTTGACACTGCTTATCGCCACCCCTCCTGTAAAAAAAAGATGTTTGATTACGACTACTTTAACATATTTCACTGACGGATGTGCATTCATTTCATTCTAAGAGGAAGTTAGAGTGATGTACCGCGCCAAGCGCCAATATGGTAAAAAATGAACGCAATAAAAAGTTTGATCTAAAGTTTTATCCAGAAGTTACCTGTATATAGGCCACTAGGAGATAAGTCCATGCTAAGCAAAGTCTAAAGAAATACCTCAAATGCTTAACTAAAATGTTCCTTATCAGCGCTATACAGTATAGAGCAACGCAAAACGAACCGGTAAATTTCAGCGTTTGCTTCTGAGCCTTCCTTGTGAATATGCATCATAACTGCTGTGAGTCTACATCACTGTGATTTTATAACCTTTCAGAGGATAATTTCATATAATAAAACTGGTCTTCGGCGGGATTGTTTTTCTTGTCATAAAAAAAGTAACTGTATGATCAAGACGTGATCTGTTGTAAGTTAAACGGAATGTTTCGATTATCAGTTCCCGCTTCCCAACGCTGATTGTTTTTACTGACGGGCCCCAGCCGGCGAGCAAGCGACTCCCCGCCGCCGTCCGAAAAAGACAGACAACCCGCCTCGCATGGATGGCAAAACATCTCTACAACTGAGCAAAGTTTTCTGCCGAAAAATGTACCCACGTTTTACTGGCACCGTAGCTTAGCAGCGGCGCAATCTTTAGTTCGAGAGGTCGCACAGCAACACGCAGTAACAGTCTCCGGACGTCCCTCACCTCCAAATACATGGAGGACATTGCCACTCGGCACCTGTCCATGTGTACCTCGGTCCTTTGTGAACCCGAATTGCTACGACGGTAGGACCTTGGAAGGTTGAAAGCACTCTTGCGGTGATTAGCTTTGCGAAGATTTTCTTATGTATGCCTTTCAATGCAATGTTCCGATAAAGATTAGGATTATCCACGCTATCGTCGCGGTATTCCTTGAATAGCAAGGATGATCTGAAGCGGAGCTAGGCCTTGGGTATTTGCCTCTCGTCCACTATATGGTTTAACAGCGTAGCCAAATTACCTGCACGGGCATATAAATGTCGTAGTAGATCCCATCGAGACTATTTCTCTTGCTTTGGAAGACCACGCAAAATGTCTGCGACCATCTCCTTCTTAAAACAGGAACTCATGAGGTGCTGGTCCGGGGTGAATAGATGCTCAACCACTGTTCGTACGCGATCGCAATTAAATTGAAAGAGAGCAAAGTTAAATGCTGACTTACCGGTTTATGGGACGTGTTGTGCATGTAGTATTAGCTTCTGGGACATGTCCGCCGACGTATAATGCAGACTGGAGGCTCTCCTTTCACCCTTCTAAAAAGTTGATCTGCCTCATTATCATCAAATTTATCATTGACAAAAGCGGCTTACATTTGGCCCTATATTATGTCGCAGGAGTTTGCAGTTCACGAGACCATCATTACGTTAGTTTGAGCAGAATCCTCTCAACTCATCGAAATGCAATTTCTCCCAAAAAGCATTTCCCGGGAAGAACACAGTGCCAACATTCTCAAATAAGCGACTTTTATTGAGGCCAACTTCATGGGCTATATATATATATATATATATATATATATATATGTTACAGAGAGAGAGAGAGAGAGAAAAAGGGATATTAAAACCAGTTATTTTCAATGAAACGGAAGGAGGCGCCTAAGCGTGCTGTTTAGGAGTGACAGTACACTCGTCAGTTGTGGCTAACCGTACATTGCTTTTCAAAACGTACGATAATGCCAATAGTTTGTTTGGTAGAGAAACTAAGCATATTTGTATATTCAAGAGAAGATGGTCGGCGGCGACTTCAACTGTCGGATTGATAGTGGCGCCACCGACAGGAAGGGCAATGTGCTTATTATGTTTCTAGAAAATAGAGGCCTGCATTGCGCAAATTAGCGTGATAAATTCACGTACGTTTTTCAGAGTGGAAGAAGCGCTATCGACCTCCTGTTTCACAACCTTCAACGTCCGACGGAATTTCAAGGATGCGAGGTACTTAATATTATAGCACGGAAGCACCTGCTGGTGCTAGCGTCTCTGTGTGTGCCTGGCCAGGGACGCGTCTCTAGTCGGCAGCCGACAACGTACTGGTCTAGGCAGCTAGATTTGCGTGTATTGACGCGAGAGTTAGAGCTGCTGAGATCAACTTCTGACATCGAGCAAAGCAACCACGCTTTGGAGTACACTGTAAAGGCGGCTGTAGTCAAGAAAAAATACAGACAAAGACGGGCGCGGCCCTGGTTTACACAGGCCTGCTACTTGAAACGTCGAGAAGTCTTGGGGCTCCTGCGCCGAGCACGGGCTCTACACCCCGACCCCTAGATAGTTGCTGATCGTACGGCGCTCTATGGCCAACATAAAGCAACCTACAAGAAACTGCTTGTGGAGAATAAGCGCCGGTATGATGAGGAGGAGGAGTTTCGTTTGCTTGAGAGAGCAGAGCGCGAACCCCATGTCTACATTGTTCGCCGGCTGAACAAAAGCATGCACAGCATGACAAAGGAGCAGTTGCCGCAGCACTTAACTGCCCTTCTGCTCGATGCAAACGCCCCCGCACCTAACCCAGTTATTGAGCAACCGCTCACTCTGAAGCAGCACCACATGAATTCGCCGTTTACGGTGGAAAAAGTTGTACAGATCTTGCGCGGGCTACCCAAGAAAAAGAGTAGTGGTCCTGATGGAATCTATTACGAAGATTGGGCTGAATCAGTCCGATGTTTTAGCAGGGGAGCTTTGTAAGCTGTTTAATCAGATACTCAGCGGGGGACACATACCCCAGGTCAGGTTTACTCTGCTATTCAAGGGCAAAAACGGTGACAATGTAGACGATTCCAAATCTCTACCGGGGTATCGCGTCGGAACGCACTCTCAAAAAATCTTCGCTAAGTTGATTATCTCGAGGGTGCTTCCAACTGTGGAGAAGGCCTTACCTACGGAGCAATTCGGATTCAGGAAAGGTCAAGGTGCACAGGACGCAATCCACGTACTCCAGTCGGAAGTTGAACGGGTGTTGGCTGTGCCTGGGGGTCACTTGTACGCCGTCTTTATTGATTGTGTCAAGGCCTTCGACAAAGCTCCACGTCACCTACTAGTCGATTCATTTCGACATGCTGGGGTGGGTGGTTCTTTTCTACGAGTGCTCTCTAGCTTCTTTGCTGAAGACCGCCATGAAGTAAACGTAAGGGGCGAGGACACCTTGCAGCTGAGTCAAAACGTAGGGACCCCTCAAGGGGACCCTCTCAGTTGCCTGGCATTCTCCTTGCTCACCGCAAACCTAGCCCGCCATGTACGGGATGAGTTTAGAAACGCCGTCGTCATGTATGCGGATGACATCGTAGTGGCCCACCGGGACCACGGTGCCATTCGTCGAATTGTCGGCGACGTAGAAGTTACCTTCACCGTAAGGGTCTTCAAATAAATTCGCGGAAGACGAAAGCCATGAAGTTTCGCCGTGGGGGTCGATTGGCTGCCGCAGACATAATACCCTGTTGTGGCCAACCGCTGGTGTTTGTCAACTCCTTCCCGTTTTTAGGGTCTGAGACTACACTATACGGGAACGACCTTTACCCAGCACATCGGCTACAGATGTCGGGCGGCTATTGCCTCTATTCACACAGAGGTGAGAGACCCTCGACGACTGTCTCTGAGTGCGGCCGTGCGTCTTTTTAACTTAAGATTGTGCCAATGTTGAGCTACAGCCTTGGCAGGGTGTGGGACCATCTCTCAGCGGCAAATTTTGCGCAGCTAGAGAGATGTTTCACAATATATATGAAGCGGGTTCTTTGCTTGCCGCGGACGGCAAGAAGCCGCTTCGTGTACCTGCTGGCGGTTTGCGGGCCGGCAGTGGAAACAATCAGAGTCAGGCTTAGGTCACCTATTACAGGACCACTTCAGCAATTTTTGTTGGAGTGGCAGGGAAAGTGACCAAGGCCTCGGCAGAGGTCGCGCAGTTAGATGTGTACCTCGCCAGGGAGCTTTGGGATGGAATGGCATGCACTAGCCGGCACGTGTACACAAGGTACATTGTGCACTGGCTATCATCACTTGGTATGTTCGACCCAAGGATGTCACCAAGTTAGCGATCAATGTCGTTGCCGGTTCTGCTCGCAGACATGCGCTAAATACCACGTAGCGAGCTGCCAGACCCATCGGCTGGTCTTTGCACTTTTTCGCCCGGTGGGACGGTCGCTAAAGTGTTCAAATTGTATATAATGAACTGTATTGTAATTATGTAACATCTTGAAATGCAATGTTATTGCGAAATAAACAATATATATATATATATATATATATATATATATTAAGAGAACAGGTTTTCTCCGTCACGTAAAAATCGTACAAAGTTAGCTAGCAAAAAAACAATCCTTTCTTTTCTTTTTTTTATTAAGGAAGCTTATTTATTATATATACGTATATTACCTTATTTGGAGTTATAAATTTTTAGAACTAAAAAAATGAGTACGGTAATAAAGCACCTCTAGTAAATACGCAAGTCGGTTGCATTGATATTTGTTTACTATCAAACTGAGAGCGGTTTAGTTATTATTTAATGCTGGAGATGTTGGAGCTAAAGGTATATCAACATTTAGGGTAGTCCAGCCTAATCAAATGTATCACTCGTATTACTTTCGGAATAGCTCACATTTTATTATTATAGAAACACTTTTTTGGGAGTAGGCATTTAACATGTTGTGTAACGAAAGCAAGGTTTTTGTCGTAGACGGTATAATATGTCTAGCAGCAGCAGATACCGTGGCAATAGAATCACAAGAACCTCGGAGATGAGACTCCTCGGAGGACACCAAAGAAAGAAGTCAGAACCCTATAAATAAAAAAAAATACTAGCTCCATAATGTTAGAGACGTTGTCGAATACATGTCTTATGAAATAGTATTCGGTAGCTTTGGTAAGGTCTTTCTCGTGTGTGTATGTGCGGTATATAGCACCATTCAACCTTCTAGGACGTTAATACATAGGGATTTACGCGTTGCTTGTTCACTATGACAAACATTCTCGCGAAAGCGGTCCAAAGTACATACGGGCTCTCGTTGGCCTGCCAAGGAGAATGTTGTGCATTAAATACACCTCTTATGTAAACGAGGATTCAGACGTGCACATGTGTAGGAGTAGTATACGTGGATGGTCATTTTCTGCGCTAGCAGTCAGCGCATTGTTGACAATTCGTAAGTCACAGAGCGTAAACTTGCTGAAGCCAATGCAAATTTTGTTCCTTGACGATTAGTACTTTATGCACGGTACGGTGTATATATAGTCTTCGCTTAGTTGATGATGTCACAGCCCGTGGCCCTCCGGCGTCGTGCAGATGGCCCTGGAATCCTTAGTCAGTTTCACATAACTGACAAATTGTATGCCAACAGTTGCAACTCTCAGGTCTGCGTCTATTTGGGAAGGGCTACTCGCGCATTTGCTGCGCGTCCCACGCGTCACTGTGGCGGAAGGACACAAAGTCATGATTCATGATGCTTGTAACAGTCATACAACACAGATCACTTATTTTCAATTTAGTGTCGCTTATAAATACGACATGTTTGTCCTCCCAACTACAGCAAAGAACTAGTTGATTAAACTATTTTTTTATAACCCACTTAAGTATATATATATATATATATATATATATATATATATTTGTAGGAATCTACCATATATGCAGAAACTAGCGTAGCGGTGTAGCCTCGATAGCTAGTGCGCAACACTTCCCAAACAAACTTGTACAAAAGAGCCAACAAAAATAGAAGACATGCGAAAAGAAGCCTTTGCTGGCCATCTAATAGAGGCAGGCTTAGTTGAAATTACCTACAAAGTTTGAAAGATATATATATATATATATATATATATATATATATATATTAGGCTAACATAGACATGTATGAAAACACTCGTTCTTTGTCGGCGAGGAAGTGCGTAAAGAGTCCCGACGTTCTCGAGCAAGCGTAGCGAGCAGCACCATCAAGATAGTGCTTCTTCCATTGATTACATTCTCGGGATGGCACAACTACGCCGACGGAATGGCTCAAGTGAAGTCAACGCTAGCACAGTGTCAACCAAAGCAAATACCGGCATCATCAGCTGTGCGCTAGTAACGTGTTCAGGACATCAGGACAGACACGCACGTAAACGCTCAACTTCCGCAGTTGAGCCGTTCTCAAAGAAAGTCCTGCTTGGGCAGTGCCAGCCTATGTGCGAGATGTTTAGTGTCTAACCGAGAGGGAGAGAGAGAGGTTTTAGATTAAGGCTCAACGGTGTACATGTCGTAACTAGTGAACGAAACTAACAAAAGTCGAGCTAAATATATAGAGTCGAAACGTCGACTTACTAAAATAGCATTTTACTATTTCATCGTCATAATAACATCGAAATAGTATTTCCATTCACCTTATAATAATGTAGTTGATATTACATCACGTTTCGGTTTTGTTACAATTACATCAACGTTATTTGGGGTATGCGACCCATATTCAAAGAACGTTTTTCATTGACTAAATTCTACTTTACTCCAAAAGTGTTTTTCAATATTTCTAAAAATGATTTACGCTCACATTAGGTATGATAAAAACAACTGCTCTCGGACGATTTCATCAAGTACTGCACGTGAGTATATATATATATATATATATACATACATACATACATTGTGTCAGATCCAGTGTGGCAACAAACGCTGTGATCTGAGCTCTAACGTGACGTAAACTATGCCTTAGGTCGATGTCTTAGTCATACTGCCACTTTGTGTATGGTACGCCGCTACTTTGTTTCCAATATCGCCTGCGCAGCGCACTGGCAAATTGGCGGTTGGGGTGTGAACTCTGCAAGCAGAATTTTTTTGCGTGAGGCATATAATATTCCCTGCCATGCCTCTGTACGTTGGAGGAGGGCGGCGACGCACCTCACCTATTGTGATCGCACCAGCCATTCTTTGGCGCTTGCCGCTAACCCAGCCAGCTGTGCAAGGCCGCACATGTGAACGAACAATCTGTAGCAGATTTATGTGCCGCCAACCCGCAAAAAGTTTGAAGGTGCCTTCGAACGCTTCGAAAACGTTTAGCCCTTTGATAG
Source organism: Dermanyssus gallinae (assembly GCA_003439945.1). NCBI lineage: Eukaryota > Metazoa > Arthropoda > Arachnida > Mesostigmata > Dermanyssidae > Dermanyssus > Dermanyssus gallinae. Next base: position 27,021 of record QVRM01000565.1, on the reverse strand, counting down.
TGCACGCATGCTAGATAAATGCGTCATCATTACTTTGCACGACGATATTGTTCTACATGTACTCTATCGGTTACGTCCTTCCTCTGGTCCAGGCTAACTCTCTCTAGTAGACGTATTTTAAGAGAGGGTGTAATGGCGCACTACTGACAAGCAGTCAAATGCTCACGTAAAACCGGACTCCGCTAAATGTTCGATGGAAGCGATTGCCTTAATAAAGAAGATAATCAAATCGTTTATGTTTTAAATGTAATCCGCATAATTGGGGTAGGCGAAAATCATAAGAATTCGCAGTGATACGGTAAGGTTGAGGGACCAGTTGAGAAAAAGTGCTTAACGCTCGGCGCGCATCCAAATAGTATAAGAAGCTTAATTTGTTGCAGAACAGCATTTATAATATGGCCGGCATCTAACTTACAACTGTGACGCAGTGCTTTGATAACCACTGATTTGCGACTAACTGTTGCCTCTGCCGCGAAATAATGTAAAAACTGTTTAATCAACATTATAATCACGTCGGTGTTTACTCTAAATGCCATAAAAGTGAAAGTGATTCAGGTTGTGCTGCAGTTACTGGAAGACAAGCCAAGGGCCCTTTTGAGGGTTTTAGTTTATCGGGCAGATTAAATTGAGTTCAGATGCCAACAAGACGCTCTGATTCTACGCGAAGCGATTGACACAGCCTCAAGGAATAGAGCAAGAAAAGCAAACGCACTAATGTCAGTACAATTCTGACGAAGCCACAATGCAGCTGAGGCCGAGCTAGATAATACAATTTGACTAAATTAGCTGTCAACGACGCGGAGAACAGGCTTGCAACGCACGCACAAAAATATGCGACATTTATGCATATATATATATATATATATATATATATACACAACGTTGCATATATATATATTATATATATATATATATATATATATATATATATACAATGTTTATATATATATATATATTCCAAGCTTCTCTCAACTACCATTAGGGACGAACAGCTTGTCATTATGAAGCTAAGGAATGAGAAAAATGTATACGCTGGGCCATTATATGTGCGGGTTGAGACAAAACAGACTGTGCGTCCTGACGATTAAGACGGAAGTTTCGCTTGGCAATACAGCGGCAGCATAAGCATGGCTTAGCACCGTAACCTTCAGCGATTCTGATGCCGCCGCTCTGAAAACATACCGATGATCATACGTTGCTTAGTGTCTCTGCTATGGTGTTTTGCAGCATACGCTTAGCCCTTTGTGGTTTAATGGCGCGGATCCAATTCTTGCGGGGCTGCTTTCGCATTGCTTCATGAAACGAACCCCATAAATACAAATGTGCAGCGGTGGAGCTCGAACCCGTGCAGCACCTATGTGTCTTCTCCGGTCGTGAGGCGCCCACTATTGCAACACGCCGCCGAGCCCGACTGATTCAATCCGTGTTGTTGATCGAATTTTTTTGGAGCAATGCTTGTTACGAATAAATGAAAAATCAGAAGAGAGAGTCGCTGAGAGTCAGCGACTACCATATATACATATATATACACGGTAGTCGCTATATATATATATATATATATATATATATATATATATATATATCTATACATATCATATATATATATATATACATCAATGGCAACGCGAGCTTTGCCATCGATACCGAATGTGCTTATTGGCTGGCGGGCATTCGTTCTAGCAATATTTAAAGTAAAATAAATCTTGTGTTGAGCTTCTACAGGTTTGACGAAAGACTTGATTGACAAAGAAGGCGAATATAGTAGCTGCATGTGTGCACACACACCCGGTATGGTCCTAGGTAGATTTGAGTTTCTCTGCAACCACGGATGCCAGCTCTTCCAATTTGGTACCAAAATGATTTACTAAAGATGCACGTTCGTCTGGGCGTATTAATTAAATAAAACTTTGAGAACCTGGGCGTTAAAGTTTAAACATGCAAAAGTAAAATTATAATTTAGCAATCTCTTCTTAACATCACAATAGACATTGCGCTCGCTTAGGTCAGGTATAGTTTTTAAAAAAATGTAGAATTTTCTCCCGAATGCGCCGGTGTGCTCGTTTTTTCAATCGAAGAATGCGTTCTCTCACAATCGTGCATGTTGCAAACGTATGTCGGAACGGCCCCCCTAAAAAAGAATTCATTAAAAAATTATCTCACTCCTATACGAAGCATTTCCGCTCCCCCTTTCCATTGGCAAAAATGATTTTCTCACCGAGTTTGACCATATCCTAGCGTTTTGGCCACACAAATAGGGACACCCTGTATATATATATATATATATATATATATGTTGTTACATATATTGTTATCATAGCCAACGAGCCATTCAGCTATAGCACTGCGAGAGCGGCCGGCCGTGACCAATGTATGCCCCTCTGTCTGAGCCCTTCTGTTCTGCATTGAGTGAACAAATTCGATAGCGTGGATAGAAACCGAACGTCGTAGTACTGGCCTGGCGTTATCGAGACGTTGGTCGTCGCCACCCACACAGGACTGCTAGGCGAACCCTTTGGGTGACTGTTGCTTCCACTGTTGCTGTTGTTGCTCAAACTTGCAACCGCTAAATTGATCCCGCGCTTGCTCTGTCGGGACGTGGCACGGCAACTCTGATTGCCTCGCACTTCTAGCAGATCCATTGGCCAGAAGAAGAGGGGGGCGGATTGCTTTCAAAACGTATGGCCTTTCAGTAGAAACGGCAACGACAATATGCATTTCTAAAGTTAGTATCTGTTATAAACATGTGTCTATGATGAGTGTATTTTACGGGACGTGTCCGACTAATGTACGTAGTATATATATATATAGATATATATCAAAGTATATAATATATATATATGAGAGTTATCTCCACCAAATTGAGAGATAGAGTTGTCTAGTAGTAGCTAGTAAATTGGCTAGTTCTGTTTTTTTTTTGTTTTTTATGTCAGACCGCCTAAAGAGCAAACGTTCGGTTAGCTTGCGTTTTAAAAGCAAGTGCGCATATTAAAATGCGGGTGAGCAAGCAAATGGTGTCGTTACACTACTTCTCTCGCTGAAAACAATATTGTGTTACGCCTGCTTAGAACAGCGTCAATAACAACATGCTGTAAATCCAAGTCGTACGCAATCAACAAATCATCGCCAAGTGCGATCCGCGAACAAATGTATTGGCGGCGCACACTTAATTGATAAAGAGTATGCCGAAAGGCACACGCACGCAACCGAGAGGCATAAAGGGTGAGTTCATTTTAGCGCTAAACAAAAAGGTTCAGTAGTCAGGTTAGTGGGCAACGCACTATACAAGCTAGCCGCAGCAGCAGCAGCAACAAGCAACAACATTAGTTAGCAGCCACAGCGGCAAAAACAGTCACTCACGAGCACCAATAATAACAATAATAAGGACAGCGGCCTTAAATAAAACAAGAAATATCTAAACAGACCAGAAGCCGAAGAGATCGCTGGTCGAAGGTACCATCGCTCTAAATTACGTTTTGCATACATACACCACATTCTAAATTACATTTTGAGTACATATCGACGTTCCAAATTACATTTTGCATACATACACTACGGTCCAAATTACATTTTGCAGTTGCACATAAAAGGTATATGGGATGACAGCTGTAGGGCCAATTCGACCATGTTGATGGACGTTCTCGTGTCCAACAACCATAGAGCATAGAGGCTTACTATTTGACTATGCTCTAGGCGAAAAGGTTACTTACCTCCTATGTACGTACGACGGGATCAGGGAGACGCCGGGAAACGGCTCCTTGGATTCAGCTCGATCAGATCATGTGGAGAAAACACAGGCGATACAGGAAGGCAAAACGAGACCTTGCTGACTACCAATCTAATCTCCTTTGCACGCCTCCAGTCAAACGTATGTATTTACACGTGGATGTGGATGCCATACGGGTATAAAACAGTATAAACGTTTCGATAACACAATCGATTTGCACAAACGAAGATACACTCTCCGTATGCATGTTCCTTAACAATAAAACAGCACAACGACATATTGACAAGGTATGGATGAACATGTATTGGTGCTGCTTTGACTAGTTTTTGATATGTGCGTAGAAAATGAAGTCCGTCCAACGTGACGCGGGATCCTGGAGACAATAAGTCTCCAGGATCCCGCGTCACATTGGCCGTTGGAAGTGTTGACCCGTGTGTCTTGCGATCGGGCATTATATAGGTATAGGGGGAAGGGGGTATAGGCGCACAGATACGATTCCTGCCGTTGCACATTTGTGTTTATGGACTTCGTCATACGAAGCAATGCGAAAGTGATTCCGTGGACGTGAAACGCTAGCTGAAGATCAGCCCGAAAGTTTTTCGTTAATGAACGGAAAACTGAAAAGTTGAATGTGGTTCTCCGCACGCCAACACGCAGCACCGCTAATGGCTAGTTGCGGCATACTTTAGACATGACGGCATATATCTAAAGGCAGTAGATCTTAAGGTAATCTGCGTAATTGAGGATGTTTACCTAAGTTGACAGGTAGCGCTTTATGCCTAAATCATATGTAGGAGGCGTGTGTCGCTTTCATAGAAAAGCATATATATATATATATATATATATATATATATATATATATATATATATATATATATATATTGAATACGCGGATGCTCTTAAATTGTACTGCAAAATTGAAAGCCAGTGTGATCATATACAACTTCAACAAGCGGTAAATGGCGTTGAGCGCCTGGTTTCAAACCAGGAGAAAACCAGTTTCATATTAGAAGCCAACGCATGTGTGTTAGATCAAAATTGACGTCCCATAAAAGCTGTTTAAGAGCAATCGCTTTTTTCCTAGTCAGCAAACTGCAAAAAAACCCTGCCAGTTAATTAGACATCTAGTACAAAGCACCAAATATCTGTATTGTTGAAGTTCCTGACCTGAATCTTAGGCGTGCTATAAGACAATCATCAAACACGCAAGATGACAAACGCCCTAGAACGTCGAGGCCGTAGCAGTCTTTTGTAATGTGAGGAAAGTTACGAATACTGGCGCAGCAAATTTCTTTTTCCGAATACAATATTACCTACAATAGTATCTGCTGGCATAATCAATATCCGAATTCTCGTATACTACATTTGCCAGCGTCTTCTGCAGCTCGCCTGGTTGTAATATTAGTAGTATTGGTTTTGTGACGTATTTGATGTGCGTACGGACACATATACATAAGTATTGTGCGCATATGCTTTGCGCGTAATTGTCTGAGTAATTAAGTTTACGCCTGAAGTCGTACGAAATCGCTCTGAAGAGCAGGTGCTTTTTTCGTTTTCCGGCTCTCAACGGCACAAGTTTGGTGCTGCCGCATTGTAGAAGCTGCTAATACCGCCTGCACACACCTGTGCTTCTAGCGGTAAGACCCGGCGACCGGCAGATATCAATCTAGTACCGTCAAAAGCTATGGGCGGCTGCCATGCGCTTTGTTCACCGCCCTCGTTGCCGGCCAATTCATGGGATCATCAGGACATGGACAACGTTGGAAAGGCAACGTCCACTGATGACCTCTGGGACGATTAATGGCAGCGTAGTGGTCCGCAGTAATGCTAGGTTGCGATGGCTCGCGGACGTTGACCGACTCACTTACGAACTCACCCCACAGCCCTGTATCCCACCTCACTTTGCAAACTAATAAGAGCGGCGCAAGCTGTGTAGCAAATTTGAGCCACCTAGTTGTTGTTGTATATATATATATATATATATATATATATATATATATATATATATATATATATATACTGAGCATAGCGTTTAATGAAAAAGAGAGCGCAGTTTTAGTATTTAATGGAACTCGGGGGCAAAGAAGCTTGTAATACAGGGAAAATAATTGGATTATAAAAGTCAGTACAAGTATCTTGGGATGACAATGACTACAGGGGATGATTATTTAGAGGAAGAAGAGATAATAAGGAGGAAGAAGGCTGAAAGAGGAAGAAATGCAGTAAGGTGTAAGGGCCTCTGGGGGTTTAATAAATATATATTACCAAGGAATATATGGAAGGCCATGTATGTGCCAGGATTGACCTTTGCTAATGCTTCTATGGTCCACAGCGCAGGGTTGAGAAAGAAGTTAGGAAACAATACAAAGAGAGGTGATAAGATTTGCATTGGGTAGCCGTTCCAACTGCGCCAGGGAATTTCTTGAGGGGAAGGGGTAATGTCAAAATTTATACAAAGGAAAGTACAAAGTAAGCTTAGATTTAGTAGTAGAACTGAAAATGTCACAAATAAAAGATGGGTTAAACAGATGCAGCTGGTAAAGACGGCACTTAGGATTAAAACGAAGTGGGATCGCAGAGTAGAGTTTACAGCTAGGGGGATTGGGCACAATTGTCAGCAATGGGCAAGAGCGAGGGTATCAGAGAAAGAGCTGAAATTGAAGGTAAACAAGTCATAAACAGAGAAATGGAAATTGGCGATGGGCTCCAGATCAAGTTTGTATGGGAAGGAAAAGCGGGAAAGGGGCGAGGTAAAATGGGTATACGATAATTCAAGAGCGATTGGGCTATTGGCAGATGTCAGGGCAGGGATATTGGATACAAGAATACATAGAGCTGAATATAAGGAGGGGCAAAGTACATAATGTCGAGCATGTGGGCTAGAGAATGAGTCAATGGAACATATTATTAATGAATGTATAGCTTTAGGGGGGAGCAGATATATAGAGGCCCTGTCGGAGGCCCTAGCTCTAGGACTAAATGTTAGAAATGAGCTGATCTATAGTACAAAGAAGAGGTTGCCACAATAGAAAGCAAATACTCAGTAGGTATTGAAGTAGACATGGATTATATGGATGCGTAGGTAATATATATGTTGCCGCTCTGAGTGTCCCTGATATAAAATGGTGACATGTATATTTAGGTATACATGCCAAGCGAACAATATATATATATATATATATAAGTGTGTGTGAATAGTATAGATCTTGGGCCAAAAAATTGCATCACGCATCACATTTAAATTTAGGCATACTTTTTACTGGCAATAGTAAAGCCATAAAAAGAAGGACTACACCATTCAGAAAGACGGTTTAGTCAGCTTTTAAACAGAGATAGTATGTTGCATTAGAATGTATTGTTTAATAATAATAATAACAATAAACTATACCGAAAGGTATTTCTATCACAGCGAAAACCACCTCTGTTCGCTAAGACAAATGTATGATTACTTTTTAATTGTGTTTAATCCTTTTGCTAAAAGTACTCCCAGCAACGGCTACAATGAGGTTTGGTTTTGAAACATTTCACTCGTCAGCAAATTGCCGAGCAATATATACATATACATGCATATTTTTTTACCTCGCGGTGTGAAACACTTATGAGCTCCGCAAGTGGTCCTGACCTGAATCTCATTGAACATGTGATGTGTGAGAACATGTGATAAGGTGTGTGATAAGCTGAAACGGCGAGTTAGTTCTAAGACTCTAGCTATAGCAGCACTTGCGGAACTCATGAGTGCTGCTCCCGATGTGTAGAAAAATATGCTCGTATATCTCTTGGCAATTCATTGATGAGTTTATTGCATTAATACCAAGTCGCATCGTGAATGTTGTTAGGCCAGGCGGAAGTATTACACGTTGTTAAAGATAAACTGCTAAACTGAACAATTTTCTAGTAGAGCTATATATATATATTTTTTTTTTTATAATATATATATAATTTCGCAGTGCTTTGCAGTGTAGGCACTCGTGGCATTTCGTACGACAGAAAATCGGCGTAGCACGCGTGCTGCCCAGCGAGAAGCCCAGTCGCCGCGTCTACCGGACAACTTCGACGGGTGCTTGGCCCTGATGGCATTCTGGTCTCGGCCACGAAACCACTCTTTAAGGAGTTCCCGGACGTGATGACTAACGTAACCAAATGAATGCTCTGCAGCGGCTGCCTCCCCCTGGCTTGGAGCGACCGATCTTATACTCATGCCGAAAGGGATTATGTTCTATAAGCCAGTCAACCCTTCTCGGACTGGAATCTTGGTACAGATTTTCCTGATATACGTTAAAAACGTATTTAACAGTCCACCCTAAAAGGTTCTCTTGGACACATTATTTAAAAAAGACCCCTCGCCCGATTGTGCCGCGCAATCTCGGCTTACCTGAGGGGCAGGCGTATAGTCAATGAAGGCCCTGGGTTCAACATGACGGCCGGGGTTCCCCATGGCTCGATATAAGGACTTCTTGTCTATGGAACTTAGTATACGATGATATTTCGTTTAGACGACCGTCTGGAAAACACTGAATTGCTGGCGCGCGCAGACGACCTTGCAGGCTCTGGGTCCACGCCCGCTCCCCAAGCAATTAGAACTGATGGTCAACAAAGTCCTGGCGGGGGTCGCTGGCTGGGGTAATTGGGCCAAGGAGCCTCTCGCAGCCGAAAACGCTAATAACGTCTAGCCCAAAATAGCCCAGCTGGTGTCTAAAAGCTACGGCCCACGGAAGTCCAGAAAGCGCGTACGGTTCTATCTAGAGCTAACGACGGCATACTTGAAAAGCTCAAACAGCTTACAAATAAGTCACGTGACTACTGGACCAGTATTGCTCGTACTATTGAGAACCTCCTGCGTGCCAAGGCAAAAAACCGTTTTTACATGACAAGCGTTTGGCGGGCCATTCCGGGATAGCTAGGTTTTTAAACTGCTCTCTCCTGCAATCAGTTGAAGTTATGCTTATGCCGTTCCCGATCGGCCGCAAGGGTAGGGAAAGGACTGTTTTTTGAGTGGGTTGGAGCTTCACATTACCGGCCCATACTTGTAGACGGGGATACAGGCGACGACAGGTCACACCTTGTGTGCTATATGAAGCCGTCTGCGGCCTCCACCCAGAGTGGGGTATTGCCGTCTGTCATGCGATACCGCTGATAGCATTTTTTGTTCCTAGCTCCTAGCTACAACACTACACACGCAGCTGCATGCTGGCCCACGCAAAACATATGTCGGATTACCTCGGTTAGGGCCTCGAGCAGTCTACGCTTGGAAATCATGCATGAAAGTCAACTGAAAGAGACAGCCAACACTGAGCTTGTTCTGAAAGTCATAATTGATCTAGCCGCTGACATTACTCTAAACAAAAGTAATATAAGTTGACGAATAAATACGTGTTGCTAACAATTAAAGTTAGCTAAAAGGTCAGCCAACACTGAGCTTGTTTCGAAAATCATAATTGATCTAACCACTGTCTACTAATACAAGCATGTAATATAAATTGATGAATAAGTAAGTGTTACTAATTACGCTGACTAAATCTGGCTCGGTCAATCGCGTCGAGCGACTTATAGTTTGCACAACTCGATCTAGCCAATGATCAAGGATGATGTAAGCTACACATGCAGCTTGATTGAATCTTATCTTTTTTTTCATAAGAAAACAAGCCCACTAAGGTCACTTGTGACTTCCTGTCGAGGTATTTGTGGCAGCTAAGAGCCGCAAGTACAGAGGATAGTTAGGTTATTTATGGGGCGTTGACCTCTGCAGCCTTTGATCGCATACTTGAGCCTTCTGGTATGAGCCGAGGCCATGGAAAGAGGCCCGATGTATTGATCTTCAACTCGCTTGAATAGAGAAGCATGCTCGTGTTGGACGCAGCCATAACTGATTTGTCGGCTTCATCTACGGTCAGTGCGGATTCATGTAGCGAATAAGGCTGAAGTTGATAAGTGTACAAAGTATGTCAGTGTAAGATACACTCATAACTAAAGTTCTGGCTACTGACAAGTCGATTATTCTCCGAACAATTTTTTGAAATGTAACTTTTCCTTAGTGTACTAGTATACTTGGGGTTGGTTGCATAGCCTGTTCACACGCGGAACAGCTTGAATAATAACTCATTAAAAAGGACACTATAACAGTTGTTGCAATACACAATACATGTACTCTCAATACAAGGTGCACTCGCTCTTTTTGGTGAAGGTAGCGCAAAATAAAAACAAACAAGAATAAGCTAGGGGTAGGCAAACTTGGTAGACGCTTTTAGGTTTTTATTTTGTTTTTAAAGTTTGGGGTCTGTAATGCATGCAGCAATATGATAATTTCGGCACGTGATATCTGCTAGGTGGAAGCCGGGTGCTGACAGAGAACTTGCAGACGCAGTAGAATTGGGAAGGAGATTAACGTTTATATAGTAGAATTCTAGAAGAAGGATACGTGGGATCAAAATAGAAACAGCGGCAATAAGCAACATAGAATAAGAGAGAGGCAAGATGAAATATCGACGTTTAACGAAGGCTATTGCAGCAAACATTTTCCAAAGATTTTGTACACCACAATATGCATGTGGATGCATTGATGAATATAACGCAAGATCTCTATAAAATAATTAATTAGCGATATAATGCTTTATCTTTACTAGCCAGTTTTTGTAACATTTTTTTATTTGTTTTGTATGATTAAGTGCTGCAGGTAAAGGCGGGACAGAGAGGAAGGAACTTGCTGATCGCCACAACGGAATCGGTGACAAAAAAGCGCCCCAGTTCTGGTGCAACAAAACGCAATTAAGGCAGTACAAGCACTCGCAGATGGGCACACTCGCTCGAACGTATCGAAATTATTTAACTAATTTGCGCATGGGGTTTTGTAAAAGACCTTGAAGTAATTGATGAAGACTACAGGGGGCCTTAACAATAAGAAAATCTAAAGGTTCTACCCCGTGTTCATAAAAACTCCTATTGGGACTAATGCTTTTCCGCTTTGGAAGACCACGCCGAATACAGTCTTGTTACTTCGTAAGACAAGTTAGGCATGTTCCGCTTCCGCCCACGTATGATGTAGATATGAGGCTCTGTTTTTGTCCTTCTAAAAAGTCGAGCCTCTTCCTCTTCATCAGACCGAGGCTTGCTTTCTGCCAGCTGCTTGTATTTGGGTTTATGCTACTCGTAGAGCTGTTTACGTTCTGCTATTAGCTGGGAGTCGGGGTGAAGACCCTTGCTGAGTGCTAGACCTCTAAAACCTCTATATATATATATATATATATATATATATATATATATATATATATATATATATATATATATATGTGTGTGTATAAGTTTTGCGACTTAAAGCTATGCCCGTCATCGCCAGTAGATGTTGGATGTTTTTTTGGAAACAGAAAGGAGTTACGGACAACAGGTCCGCAGGATACGGTGCTGAGGCAAGCATAAAAATCGATGTTTTCTTACGTACGGAATTAAGAGCAGAGTGAATCTTCCCTAGATCGCCTGACGCGATCTTCTTGAATATTTACGGTAACAGACTATTAATATGTTACTATTTAAGGACTTTCGAACTATGTGCCAAAAACGGGTTCTAAGTCACTAAAAGAAAAAAATTAAAAATATTGATATGCACATATTGCGCCTTATTTGTATAGTGCCATTCGGAAAAAATGAGCTTTAATTTTCGCGTCGTAGCCTTGAATCCATTATTAGTGACAACTCGTCGAACTGAACTCGCGTATTGTGCGACTGTTTGAATGTTCAGTTTTGGGACTTGCCTACGAGTAGCATTTTGATTGAAAAATTCAGATTATTTGCAACTAATTATTTGCAACTCGTCCAGACACGTCACTTTCAAGGTGTAGAAAAAAAACATCTGATCTGCGACGAAAATCGCTTATGTCCCAGAGCGTAAATCTTCGTCGGCGCCTTCGCGTCTCCTCCACTGGCAAACGGTGCTTCGACTCGTCGCCTAGTCACAATGCACTTCCTGCAACACTTGTACCACGTCAGTTCGTTTATTTTAGGGTCTAGTGCAGAGTTGTTGGTCTTTCACTTCACAAAAGTTTCTAGAAATCGTCGACGGTGCAGTGAAGGCTTTTCTTGAGAGCATGAGACGAACACCGACGTCTGTGCAATTGTTTTGACACTTGTAGCGTCACTCGTCTACAACAGCACTCTCGATAAGAGGAAATCTGGGACACGCAAGAGACTATTTCTGTATATGAAAACATGGGAACTTTTAGAACATAGCAGTACGATGTTTTTGTGTATATTGGGTTGTCCCAAAAGTGGGTCTTCTTTCGAACATTGAAAACATGAAGTTGCGCAAATGTAAGGTTTTTCATTATTTGTAATAATATCTATTTTAGTGCCTCCGCTAGATAAGTGATAATGCGATGATGCAGGATTAGAAGAGTCATGTGTACGCTCAACGAATTTCTAGCCATGTTGACATAATTTGCAAAAGAAAACTTATGTTATCGTTGTAAAGGAGCACCCTTTTGTACTACTTTCGGATCTACTAAATTCGTGCTTACTTAACGCGTTTAAATTACTGGCAGCTGAGATATGTAGTGCTTGTCTGGTTATCTGCCGGCAGTTCATGCTTTGATACCTTTGATGCTCGATCAATACAACAGCAATGCCAATGGTAACTCGTTTTGGCCATGTCGTGGCAAAGCTTAAAGATAGCGTTATCTATCTTATGTTCTCCACAATATAGAATAATCAAATAATCAAATTGTTTAAAGACAATTCATAAGTGAGTCCTCATTGAAGTATACGCGCACGCACTAAAACTAGTGTGTACCCAATCTAGTATCTAGATTTCAGGTGGAAGTTACACTTGGTGCTGAATTAGTAGCTGCATTATTCGAGCGAGTAGAAGAGCAGCTTTAGAGTGGTTATTTTTTGCGTATGGACGAGTATGGGCCATACTACCAAAAAAAAAACTGTACAATGGAACCGACAAATATCATCATCATCATCACATTTTCTTTACTTATATTGCGTATGCATACAACGCACATTTATTCGTATACATCCTCCAAACTGAACTGACAAATATGAACTGGCTGGTTAGATTATTACGAGTCGGCAGAAAACCGTCAAACAACGTCAGCAGTCCGGCACGAGGTCAGTCGCAGCGATTTGCGAACTCAGGTTGCCGGATCAGCATCAAAACCGAACGTTACGCGGCGCCATAATGTGCGGCCGTATTACTCCAACCTACACTCACATGAACACGTAAACACGCAACATTTGACGATTGACAAGCTGTTTCATCGTGGGCGTGAGCGTTATAGATTGTGGACAAAGGCGAGGCCTACGCGTTGCCCCCACAACAAGCACGCTGGCTTTGACATTGTCGACATGATTTTGATGTCGTTCGGGTTGTTGCCCGGACGACACCGTGGACCAGGACGACGCGCGTGGCATGGCTGAGGCCGGCAGAACGCGACGTTGCCGGCGATCGACGCGCAACGCATTTGCCATCTGACAACGACCGCGGTCCTTTACGACGATGATGTTGTTGTTGTTGTTGTTATTGTTATTGTTGTTGTCGTCGTCGTCGTCGTCGTCGTCGTTGTTGTTGTTGTTGTTGTTGTTGTTGTTGTTGTTGTTGTTGTTGTTGTTGTTGTTGTTGTTGTTGTTGTTGTTGTTGTTGTTGTTTTTGTTGTTGTTGTTGTTGTTGTTGTTGCTGTTGTTGTTGTTGTTTTTGTTGTTGTTGTTGTTGTTGTTGTTGTTGTTGATGATGATGCCTACATTACAACGAACGCTCGTTTGGTGGGTCGTTTGCTTAAACTTCAGCCGGTGTTTCAGTCCTCGGCTGTGCTGATGCTGCTGCTGCTGTTGGAGCCTCATTTCCCTGTAAATGGCATGCGGAGAGACGGAGAGACATGGTGAGTGCTAGTGACACTGCGATGTATTTGGTCGGTGGGTGGATGCGTGTGTGTGTGTGTGTGTGTGTGAGTTGTGTCCTTGGGCCTGCATTTGCGGTGTGTTGGTGCGTGGGTGGCTGAGTGTGTCGGTGTATCGGTGTGTGAACCCAGAGGTGAGGTGGGAGAAACAACGATCAAAGGCGACCGCCAACTTTTGACGAGTTCAACGGGTGGCCGTCCTCATCAAGTTGAGCTCTGATGTTGCTTTGCCCTTCTATATACATCTCTCTGTCTCAACTTTTCTCGATCAGGACCATTTTCTGCCTGCCTTTCTCTCTCTCTCTCTCTCTCTCAGCCAGATCTCGACGTTGTTCGGGGTCTAATATGTTGTTCTACGCGTGCTGCTGCTGCAACTTACTCCTACGTACAACTAGCAGCAGCAATAGCAGGAGAAATGCCGCCAGTACGACGTCTGCGTCTACGTTCCTCTAATAGAGAGATAATTACGTAGCAGACGAGTAGTCGTACATTTGAGTTTGACGCAACGCTGCTGTTCTGCCGTCGCTCTTCGTCGTCGTCGTCGTCGTCACCGTTCTTGCCCCCTCCTAGTAGACTCGCTAGCAGCAGCAGCAGCAACAACTGAACGTAGAACAGTACAACCGGAGCAGAAACGGCAATAGCGGAAGCAGCAGTCACGGTGCGACATGCAACTACCACTGTGCGCCAAACGTCCTGCCTAGTGTAGTGGTGGTGTATAGGACCCCCGGCGATATGGGCTCAGGCAAGCAAACGAGCGGGAATACCAAAGTGCCCCACCCATGAACGGGAGAGCGGGAGTGGCGGGGGCAGAAGATGGGGGGGGGAGAGGGAGGGGGAGAGCACACAACGACGCGAGGCAAGGCGCAATGCATATAGAAAGAGAATGAGACGACTTCTCTGTTCGCCAAAGGCGAACTGCCGAGGCTAACCGGTCAGCTTTCTAGCTGGCCAATGAGATGCCCTCTATGTATATAGTACAGCAGCGATGACAACGCGCTGGGTTCGCTGGGCCGTCGGTTGGAGCGCTGGCTGGCTGACTGGTGGGCTGGCTTCTAGCCAGCGTGGAGGTCAGAAAGAGAAAAACGGCAAGAAGAGATGGCTGCTAAGAGGAGTGGGGGGCAGGGAATAGGGGCCGCTATAACTAATAAGGATTCCATGGCGACGGCCACGGCGAAGAGGACGAAAGAGTATGTGGAGGTCGCTGCTGCTCGTAGGCATCTATCATCTCAAGGCAAGAGGGGCATCACCGTCGTCATCAGCGCCATCAGAGTCGGTATCGTTGTCCGAGTCGGTATCGTCACACGGACGACCACCCAACAGACACGGAAAAACAGCAGAGTTAGCTCGGACGCGGGCGCTGCCGGAACAATAATCAGCTTCTGAGTGATACAAGGCGTGTAGTGTCGTACGTACGCGAATGACCTTGTCCGCCCCTTGCGGACTCTCAGCCAGCGCCGCTCGAACAAGCCAAGCTGCTTCATCGAGCCTGGCACTTTTCGGTCAGCTGGCACAATGCGATGAAGACAATTGCCGCATGCAGTCCACTCGTACATTGGCCGTGCTCGACTGTTTTTCATATTGATGTAAGCCCCTGTATGGCTTTCGACTTCAATCGTCATCAGTTAACGACTCTAACGACCTCGCACAAGCGGCAACAAGGTCACCAACGACGATTACAGCAGCAGCAGCAGCAACACAACACCATCAGCATATAGGAACGTATATACTGTATGTTGAATTAACGTTTTTGCCGTTATGAGTTGATTCCCTGTCAGCCCTAGAGGCCATGTTCCCTCTACAAACAACCCAGTTGTTTGGTTGCTATCTGCCTCACAAACATCGTTTTGCGTCGCTTACAATGTGTCTCCAAAGCAGAAGGCACGAAGTGGTGGTAGTTCTTGATAGGTCGAGGTACTTACTTTACTTTTCCGAATCTGCATGTTCTGCGACCCGTCCACACTCGACAGAGCTGTGCTAAAGGTGTGATAAC
Organism: Dermanyssus gallinae; assembly: GCA_003439945.1. Classification (NCBI taxonomy): domain Eukaryota; kingdom Metazoa; phylum Arthropoda; class Arachnida; order Mesostigmata; family Dermanyssidae; genus Dermanyssus; species Dermanyssus gallinae. The sequence goes on along the minus strand of QVRM01000565.1, from coordinate 11,420 downwards.
GCCTCTGTGCCTAATTCAGTCAGATTACATATCGCGTATTTAGAGAGAATCGATCATGAGCTTGTCACTGATAATCGTTAAAAACTGTTAAAAACATACAGTGCGACTAGCTTGGGGCACTTAAAGGCACTCATAATCTCGGGGCATCTTGGCACTTCAAGCGTGGCAAAACAGCTTTTATTACTCCTTTAAGGCAATACTTGGTTCTAAATTGTGCCGTACAGTCTAAGTGACAGCTGTCCACCACCGCATGGACTGCTTGTATTTCAACATCCGCAACACAATTTTTAGCTTTTAGCTATGAAAGTAGTTATTTTATCTGTAATCCTAAATGGTATAAATTATAGTAAGTTTTGCAGCCTTTAACTGCAAATTTTAAATTCTCAATTTTTTAGCTTCTCAAATTTAATAGCTAATATTTGCAATTAAAGCGAGACAGACACACGCTTCCAGACTTGCGTGTCCTGCAAGAGCTCATCGCACATATGGCCCTTCAGTAAAAATAAAATTGTGATTTGGGTTTGGCTTTTCCCTAATAGTTTGTGCTAAGGCTGGTATCACATATCGATCGACACAATTAGGAGCAATCACTCGTTGGTATTGCAGTATTAAATTCGATCTCGAACTAGTATAGCAAAAGTAGAGTAATACTGCTCGAAGATCATTAATCAACAATGTTACTAAAATTAATACTGGCATTGCAGAATCTGAGCTATTAATAAGCATACGTTTTAACGAGATATGCTATATACCTTGCGTGGTATTTTGTGTGGCTTCTTGGCGACTTCGGATTAGACCGTTTGCAAACAGAGGGCAAGCTTTCATGGTAATATGGCCAGTTGTGCAAACATACTAAAACTAACTAGGTGATATCCTTGTTTGGAATAATATAAAAAAAAACATTTTTTGAACAAGTGTTTATCATTATTAATATGTACATGCATCATAATTGTTAATATATTAATAATTTAACGTCTACAATATTGCTTAGATTATTATTCATGCTCGTGTGTTAATATCAAATCAACAAATAATAAATTAATAATAATAATAATTGTAGAGGAAATGCGGCATCTATTATTTAAAATAACTGCAATAATACGTCCAACCTCTCAATTGTAACATTTTTAATATGCAATGGAAGATTGGCAATGCAAACGTATCTTGCACTGCTTCATTCCACTGGTATCATCTATTCGCGTGCATACTTAGCGCGGTCCTTCGATTCCGTCTATTGCCTGTAACTGCTACGTAACACGACCTTGATTTGGTCACCCTGGTTTGTTAAACGCCTTTGTCAACGCGATGAGATGAAGGGTAGCGAAAAAATTAAACGCTTAAGTTTCTAAGAATTAAAAAGCGAATTGAATTCTAGTCCGCGTTTGACAATTACAAACGTTACCGAAATTGGGTATATTAGCATCATCATATTTAAAAAATGTATACAAAGGTTTGCCGTAGCACTGGTACTCAAAGCAAATGTTGCAGATATTAAGGACTGAAGCGGCTTGCCCTTGCAGACTGTTTGCACCGCTCGGACACATTATATAAAAAAATTTAATGAGCGGCACCAATTGTCGCAGCTTCTTTTTCTAGAATGTTCCTTAAGCGTAGATTTGCGAAGTGACACTTACTTGACACTAATTCCTTCTTCTTCTCGGACACAGTAGAAATTACGGTTGCTCCAGGTATGATCGCTGGCCGACAATCCCTCTGAGTTATCCGCAATGAGAAGTCTCTAACGAATCTAGAAAAGGTGCGAAATATTGACTAGTTTGACTTTAAAGCTTTAGCCCTTAGCTTTTCGAGATGTCGACTGGTAATATAGACATTACCCTTTTCGATTCCGCTCTACAAATATAGCGGCTCGCTAACAAGGACGCCTGTTATCCTTATACAATGTGCGCAATTGGTCCAAAGTAAAAAGTGTCCAGCTTGACCACAGTTTGGCATACCGTTTTTCAATAACCTTGAGGTCCGACAGGAGGCGCCGACGTGACGCAGCTTCTGAGAGTCAATATAGATTGCGCGCATTAGGATCTATACGCGAAGACCTCTTTGTCCAAAGGCGCCTTGCAACTATAGCAGAACTTGACCAGTAGGTGACGTGCTGAGCCCGGCAATGATATGCTTGTTTTAACGACTTAGTTTTGACAGGCAACGACGCCAACTACTAAACGTGCACGAAATATATATAAATATAGCACGAGATTCAAAATGTTTCCAAAATGGCTCAGTTGCTCCGGTCTAACTCACAGAATTAGGAAATTACGTGGAGTCTAACAATGAAGCTATTTTGGTGTGTTTTTTGTCTTGCAGTATTTCCTCACACGTGCGCAACACCAAGAGAAATATTAGTTGCCGTTGATGTCTTAAAGCTAAACGAAAATTGTAATTACCTTCCAACGGTTTGGCTGACGTTTTCCTCACACTTACACTCGCATCCATTATTTTTTTCCGTTAGAACTTCTACGGATGGCTTCGGTTTAGTTCTCTGGTTTCTTGAATCTCCTAGTTGTAGTCTTATATTTTCAAAATGGAGACTTTAAGGCTTGTTTGCCTCAGCTTTAAGGCACGGGTGTAATAGTTGCACTCTCTGAACGTGTGGGCATTTTGTAATCATAATGTTAAGTGCAAGGGCCGGGCACTTTTCATGCGTGCCTTAAAGCACAGCGGTATTGCTACGCCGGATGTCTAGACCTAGGCGCTTTTGTACGAATGATGCCGATAGCTTGTCACCGAACGCAAGGTTGAGTTGATTCCCGGTTTCGTATTGTGGCGTTGTATTCTTCTAGTTCCTGTAGCCTTACCGATCGACACTGCCACTTAGGGTTCGCTTGTTTTGTTTTTAATTTACTCCAACATTGATGACGCTTTCAAAGCCACAGCAAGTATCGTCACTAGCTCATAAAGTTCTCGTTCGCATTTTCATAAATTCCGACAGAGATGTTATATCTCTTGTCACCATGAATGGAGTTTCTTTTCATTGAAAGACAGGCTCAGCGAGATGGATTACTACCCAACCGAGAAGTAAACATTGACTTTATAAACCAAAAATCGGCTTTCAGAAGAAAAATACGCAGCCTCAATGCACACACTAGTCACCGATTACTCTGCGAAGAAAGGATTATCATACCAATAATAATAATAATAATAATAATTCATCATTCTATAGTTCATGTTTTACTTGATCAGCCAGGTCACGATGTGCCTAATGTAACAATATTGATGTAATAAAAAACGTTTCTAATATTCTTCGGGTGCGTACAAGAGCAGGCTGCTGCTGCTGTGCACAGAACAAATTGAATGCACTTCTGTCTGGTCGCGTCGGGGAGTCATTTCTTTTTCTTGTATGAAAGAGAATCTTCCTGGCGCAATCAAAGACCATGTTCGAGGAAACACAGCCACAACGATCCGAGTTTCGATCCATTTGGCCATCGCGCATTTGCGCCACCGCATTGACTCTCCTAGGCCTGAACGAAGCCTAGACTTGAACGAAGCCTGGTGGTATCTGTCGATATTTTGGGAGATGCTAAAGGATCACTAACCTGCCCAATGGAGAAGAAATATTGCCCTGGTCAATGGGGCCGACTTAATCAAGCGGTAAATAGAGCCGACGACGAGTAATGGTGGCGGTAAAAGTGGCGGGCCTCATACTATGGTATTGCCGGAACGCCTGCAACCCGAGCGAAACAGGATCTCAATGTTAAGCGATATCATCACAGTGGCCACCTTCATTGATGACGCTAGTGTAATAATAATAATAATGATACTAATGATACTAATAATAATAATAATAATAATAATAATACGTACGTATGATCCTCATTACGACTGTGTTAAACCTCAATAACACGGAGGAAGCGACACTTGCAAACGATGGTGTCAACCCAGTCAGAATGGCCGTAGACAACAGAGTACGTCTCGTAGGTTAGCTCATTTGCTGTTCTAGACACAAGGATTATTTGCAGAGTAGCACGTATACCTCGTTGGGCTTTAGCTGTAATGCAAGCATCAACAGTCATTTGCTAGTTTAGGTTTCGACGAGAAGCTCAGTAGTATTCGAATATACTCTTACGTAGCACCAGCACATACGCTTAGCTGGTAGATTTTTGAATGCATTCTACCGAAAACATGTTGGAGAATACTACTACAGTGTCATGTCGAAGTCTCACAACATCCCTAACCGCATGAACAGTTTTTGTTAAACCTTTCGTCAAAAACGTGGCCCTTCGGCGACACTATTTGCAAATGTCGATAAAGTGAACCCCCGGCTTGTTGCACTCATATTTGAAAAAAACATAAAAATAAATCTTCGTTGCCGTCGAAACTTACAAATGTTGCCGTCAAACCAAAGCAGAATATTGCGTCATTTAGCTGGCGTCTTACATACTAAAAAATGTCCAGTTACCCATGACGTGTTAACGCGCCGAACTCGGGAACAGTCGAGCGCTCCTTGTTCGCTGTTCGTTTAAACTATCGCCTTGTTCGTTCATACCACCACGCCAGAGTCAAATAATGCGCTTTTACTTGAAAGCAGTATTTTACTAGAAATAGTCAAGCTGTACTCATTCTGAAACGAAACAAAAAACATTATAGATCCACTGGAGCAAAATCCCATAAGAAAGGTCGTCTATCAATCCTATAACCTGAAATCGTCAGCATACTCAAGACAACATAAGAAAAACAATAAAATTTAATAATTTATTATTAAATGCAAATTAAAAGTATTGTGTTTTTTTTTAATTTAAAGGTATCGTGTTTAGAAACGTTACGCGTAACTATGCGAGGACGTATTCTAGCTTGTTTGACTAAAATATTTGTATGTATGTACGTTCAGAATCATTCAATAGATATATTAAACCGTTGGTACCATACGTATACATAAGCATACATCCATATACTCACATTGGGACTCACATATGAGTCGGATATAAAGGCACTTTCTTTGCAGGTGGAGTTTACTCGAAACAAAAGTGTTTAAACCAGATAGGTAAAACATTTTGAAACTTTGAAAGTATAACAAACTCCTATAGGTCTGTGGGGCAAACAACTTCCCGTATGGGCTAGCAGCATTGAGTTGCGTTCTTTCAGCGGAATGCTATGAATACGTGCAACTATTGCCATAGATTGTTGTCTGACTGATATATCATGTAGCTAAGTGGAGCATACCCACCCAGAGACAGTGTGAGACTCGTTTCCAATGGTTGGTGTTGGTTTTGTTCAGACGCATACCTACTAACCCGTGCATTCTAACATTTGCTTCATTCTCTGCCAATCGGTTCTTCATGTCCACTAGCAGGCCACTAGCAGGTCTTTATCGATTTCCCGACAGGCTAAATAGAGAAATAGATCACACATTTCTAAACAGCACCACACTTACAACCGTTGGTAAACGCTTCAGAATGTAGTCGCTTGGAAACTTTGCTTCAACGCGATAGAGCGCCAGCAAACGAACACACGCCAAGTATACAAATCTATTTACATAGCCTGGCTCTTGTATATGCAGTATAAGTGAGCCGCGCACAAAAAGGCGAATTAATCTCGAGACTGATTTCACCCACACTGTCAGCAAATATGAATTATATAATAAAGCTGGCGTCTTATAAAGCCGCAGTCTGTGTAGGGTTACTGGTCGTTCATGCACATGACAATTTAAGAGCTGAATGCCGATTTTACTGCGACGCGAAATCTCTGCGATAAGCACGATTACCGAGTTTGTCGTTCGAGGTAAACCAGTCGGCAGTCACTAGTTGGAACGAAGATAGAACTAGCATTTAAAATTATGACATGGACGTATGTACCGGCTAGTTGTATCGTAGACAAAACTTTAGCACGCCGCTAGCCTAAAATAGGACGTCGAGATCATTGGTTAACATTTGTCACATTTAATTTCCTGGTTCCAAATTCAGCACATGCGGCTAGAGCTTACCCTAAGCTCCACATTTAGTCTACTGCTTCTACTTCTGGAGATCAGGGGCTTGAACATTTATCAAGAGAAATACGTAGGTTGCCACAACAAAACGCACTATTCACCGCGTAAACCCTTTTCGCCATAACCCCGCATTCCAGGAATGTGCAGACCTATGTGCAGAAGCGTCCCGGCCACTTGTCTAGATTGCTTTTGTAGACAAAATTTTAGACGCAGTCTTGTAGCTGGAATATTGGAGGCAGAACGTTACACAGCTTACTAGTGAAGCTATCCCAGAAAAACGCAAAAAGTATCCGAGACTCCAATTGCACGTATCCAACACAGTCGCGTTTTATGCTATACATGGTGAAAAACGACTAAGGTTGACTAGCCTTAACGCAAACACAAATCGAATATAAGCGCAAAATGAGTCAGGTCAGAAAAATCTTAAACATATGATTAAACATTTGTTGACAACACAAATGACACCAGGCGCTTTTCCTGTTGCGATTTGTACGAGAGACAATCATCGCACGATCTCTAATTAGACCATCTATAACAGCCGCTTTTTAAGTTCCGATATCTGAAAAACAACCTTATGTATTTTTGGCAGAAAAACTGCGCCAAAATTTGTCACGAGACTAAAAAGTCTGTCGTCTGAACATCTATGGCTGATGCGAAACTGTGGAATAACAGGATTTGATATATAAAACACATAGTGGCGAAATCGGGAAGGATAACAGGCGACTTCTTTAGCACTCTCTCTGCGGCACGTAATCACCGGCGAGACGTTCTAGCAAGCGTTGTTGACAGTCTTATTTATACGGAGTCCCAATATAAGGAAACGTTAGCGTCTGCAAACTACTCAGGTGGCTACTGGAGCACACCAGAGACCTGTGGGTCTGAATATTTTTCGGAAGGGCGACCATGTCTACAATAACCGCTAAGGCATGCGGGGAATTTTATATTAAAATTCAATTAGCTGACATTTTAAATTACATCGTCCACAGATTGTTTTAGTAGAAGGCGGCGTACCAAGAAAAAGGCCTACCGGCAAAGCGGTTCGACACTGATGTGTAGCGACTGTGCAGTGACCTCGCAGCATGAATAGAATACCAGAGTCGTCCCCTATTGTGGGAAACGGGAGCCTTTGTAAAGGGCTAGGCGTATAATCACAGAAGAAGCACTAAACAATTGTTCGTTTTAGTAGTTCAGTGCCTTCCTTTACGCTTTGCTATGCAGGATTTAATGAGAGTAATCAGTTATTTTGGAGCTCCCGGCATTTATTTGCGCAATCGAATACTCTCCTACGAAAAGTAGGAGAGTATTCGATAGAGATAAGCAGACCTCAGCAGAACAAAATGTTAACCTTAACATGGTTAAGCGCCGATTGCTCAGTTTGGTTGGTCATACTTCTAGAATGTTAAATAGATGTTAAAAATTCGTATACAATTCGAGTGCAGACAACACCAAGATTATTACTTGGACGGCGTAATGGCTACTTGTTCGCTATACAAGTCTCATTGAGATAGATGGCTGATGTCGAAAGAAATGAACTACCAACTGGACTATTGAACCTTCGCCATTAAGTGAAAGGCTAAGGTATATGACATTGAACGTCTTCCAGAAATCGCATACGCAGTGGACATATTGAAACATCGTTGCAGTGGCCAATTCAAATAGGCAAACTGTTAATGCCCATACAAGCCGAATTATAAACATACAGATGAACATAAGAAGACGACGAACATGTACTGATGATAGGGGCTTTTTGAACGGGTGACTACAGTGCGGTACTTTCAAGTGTATGAAAGAACAAAGCAAAGTACATAGCCGCAATAGCCACAACCGTCGTTGCTATGCAAGAATGCTGACGAGCGCAGGAATCCACAATGAAATTTACAGCTCATTGTATTGAAAGCATATACTGGAATTTTCATTGCATGACCAGCAGAGGCATACGAGTGTTTTCTTTAAAAAAATACAAATAGCGATAGTATCATTACGCCTAAATCCACACATCTAATAAACTGGAAAATAAGTTACAGACACAGTGAAACAATGTATACGATAGCGTTAGCACAATCGAATAATCGGTCCTATTAAGCTCTGTCTTCTGGTCGAGGTTTACAGTGAAACTTAATTATAAAAAATCCTAATCTTGCCGCATCTCTAAAACGTTGCGAGCATTATTGTAAATTCATTCTGTTCAGGGTCAGGCAAATATACTGTCTACTAAAAATCGTTTTCACTGGTTGGCCACTAAAGTCTCCCATAAGCGACACAACATTGCTATGCAAGACGTCATATAGCTTTCGACGAAACTTTAGGAACTTTTATTGAAAATAGGTGTGATAAGACTGAGTGTTACAAAGCCAGGACTAGTGCCTGTCAAGTAAACACTAGATTTAAAGGCTCAACTGGGAGCAGTGCAAATTGTTTAAAAATACGGGCAACATTTTTAGAGATAAGCCCAGACAAGAACCCTTATGTACGAACGTAATCGGAAAATGTGTGTTTCGAGAAGTTGACCAAGTCGTCTGTGTATACTGTATGGCATTTGCCACCCACACTGACGAAGCGCTTGTGCTACCGAGGTCACGTGTGTATAATGTAGCCAAGTGCTTGTCGATAGGTTTAGTGTGTTGCGAGCTAGTAGTCGGCCTCAGTAGGCCTCTAATTGAGGACTCGTATGTTTAAATGAATATTAAGAAATGGCATTTCAGATTTTATGCACCCATTTGACCATACGCCAAGCAAACAAGCAGTTTACGAACTCCAATCGGGCCACGATATTTGGAGTAATGGATCGTGGGCCTTTTAGATTGTTGAAGCTTTTTGTAAATGAATGCAGACCCGGAATATGTCCCATGGCTCGATTAGGTGAGTCTATCTTAGGAACAACGGAACACGGGCGTTCTATAAACAGCCAGATCGAGCTTCCAGATAGGCAAGCATTGTGTTAATTGAGGAGTATTTATAAGTACGAGCGTACACCTTAAGGGTCGTTAGAGTAAAACAGCTGTACTTACAAGACACAGAGCTCAAAATGATGTCTTTACATTCTTAGTAATGTAAAGGCTAAAATCAGGTACCTAGGTTACGCATATTCAGGTTACGTTCTATTTGTTAGAGTCGCGGTAAAATGCACCGTGTCGTAAAACCATGACACGTTTGGAGGATGAGAGAAGCAGGCCATTCTCAGAATATCTTTGAGCAATGCAGTCGACAGCCGATCCTCAAACGGCATGAAAGTTACGAGCAAACGAAATAATACAGTTCTAAGTGATCTTCATCTTTCAGATAATTGACGTTAGGCAGTAGGTTGTCAAAAACAGAAAATTGCATACGAAGGGTGGGATAAGTATGCCCCTAAGACCCTCAGATATTGCAGTCTCCGACCAACGTAAGAAGGCAGACTATTCGACAGCTGGCATCTATAACGGCATAGATATCGTCGATGCGTATCCCCCCTCTGAGAACTGTTCCCCAAGGGAGACGCATAACGGCAAACATGCTGAGCGCCACTTTGTTTGGAGACAAAGTCAATAGAAAGAAATTTTCCGCGTAAGCTAAATTCGGCGTTTACGATACCTAGCAAGTGTGAAAAGTAAACAAACCCACATATGCAACCGGCTCTCTTTATCATTACGAAAAAACTCACTAGTTAAAACAACGTTAACGTCGTATAGCAAAATAAGAAATTTCTAATGCAACAATTGTGCCTGGTTTGGCCGCTGATTTATCAGTTATAATTTAATGTCAGATTTAACAGGGCGCCAAAATTTTGCTCCGCGAGTCTAAATCAGCTGACGCGGGAGTTTTTACATTGTCACCATCGAGCCGCTAGTGAATCTTTGCAGGTGCAATGCGGCCAAAGTGGATTCCTAGCTTTAACCTCGAGTACAGTGTTTTCTTTTCCTCGGTGACAACCAGACCTAAAGAAGAATAGACACAGTGCGCAGCAGTAACTTATCATACTGCAATGGATAATTTAAGCTTAGGTTCAATGATATTTTACATCTCAGGGGGCGGAAAGTTCCAAGCATTTTGCTTTTACCACTCTTGCCACTGCTGGAACAAATCCTTGAGATTCAGCTGTGTCAATGATGGCCGCTCGTCGTCTATTGGCGCATAGGCCACGCGGGAATTCTCTTTCTCCTCTATTTCTCCTATGCACTTTGGCAGAGCACGTGCGATCGCTTGAGAAAAATGTGTTAAGGCGGTTGCCGAGATGGCTGAGGGAAACGCCAGCACAGTTGGTCTTGACCGCGAGCTCTGCGTCGTGCTGAGGAATGCATCAAACACAAAAGCCCCGTTCGCCGGCCTGACGGCATTGGTTTCAATTGTCTTATCTCGTCACGATAGACCCCAGATCCGCCTTCACACTCTAGTCGAAGTCTTCGCGAACGGAAGATTCGTGAGGAGTGGTTCCTTCACAAGCAAACGAGAATTACTCGTTTGGCTTGTGAAGGAACTGTGTTTGTCAAATCAGCAATCCGCCGCACCACATCCGTACGAAATGAGAATCCAACTCCAATCCTGGCTGTTTCATTTTAAAGTACATCACAGGCCACGGAGTCCATGATGCGTCAATAGCGATAGCCGGAACCGGGTAGTGATAAGCAAGCGAACATAGCGCGAACAAGAAGTCAGTCACAGACCAGAGAAGGAGCAACTTAAGGAAGTAAGAAAAAAATGGAAGCAAAATGCTATCGCGCATGAAAAACACAGAAGGAAATCATTTTTACATGCAAAAATCTCGACAAACAGCGCATCCAGAAATGAAGACGTCCGTTCATGGTGCATCAGTGTACAGCTGATCTTAACTAGCAAAACAATATGGGCTGATCGAATTGTTTAAATCGAATGCTCGCGTGTGCTTGCTTTGCAGGACCGAATCGTATTGCATTGGCTTAGGCTAATTACGGTTATCTTTAGTTAGTTTTTGTTTAATTTAGTTTACTTGTTGTTGTATTTTTTTCATGCGTTCATTGACCTGTCAGGTTCGGGTTTACCAGTTTATTTTACATTAACGACTTTTTATGTTAGCACTTTGGAGTGAACAATTGTCTCCGCGTTAACATGTGGTTACGGGTTATCTAACCCGGGATTAGCCCAGTTCAACAATGTGCCCGAAACAGATGCTGCGTTTCCTCGTTGGATGTCAAGCGACAGTCTCTGACGCAAAAATTCCGATGCTCCTTGAGTCCCCCGTGGAGAGGTTAGGCTTCTACCCACGCGCTGAATCAACTTCAATGTAAGCGGGGCCTGGTCCTCCCATTGTTTCAAAGGCCAACGGACAAAATTAGTGCGGATAACTAACGCCTGAGTATTTTCTACATTTGTTAGCCTCTGCCTAACCTAGACGCATGACCTGCCTGGTCCGCACCTGCACCGACCATCGAAGGGGCTATGAGTCGGTTACAGTTGCGTCCCAAACAAGCATGCGACCATGCTCAAAGAGGGTTAGAGTAAGACCGTCAGGTCTTTTTCCGTCATCTCTGGA
>QVRM01000564.1:0-29886 GCA_003439945.1 Dermanyssus gallinae | reverse complement strand
TGCTTAATAGCTGGGGACTTGAAGGCTCCGATGATTCCCATGTGAGGACAAATAAAAACCAATCATACGGCGATGTCGAACAGATTTCTGGACCTAATCGCGGTTGCACAATACAAGCGATGAATGTGCACAATAATTGTTTAAAGTTGTATAAATATACTTTGTGCATACATGTCCACTCATTTTGTTACTCGTTATATATACAATCACATATGTATACTGTCAGAAGGTATGTATATTTAAAACAACCTTTTCTGTTCTCTAAATTTAGGCCTTCCATCGCATTCGCGAAATCATTGGTTGCGGAAAACTGGTTTGGTCCCGAAGTACGACCGCATATAAGAAAGCGGCGGAACGTTTAAAAAGTGGTGTAGTAGTAGGCATTTATCCACTTAGATGCGGGTACCAATGGGCTAAAGAAATCCGATCTATTAGAGTCATCACTAATTTTTGGAAGAAGAGGGAGCTCCTTCAATATATAAAAGGTGTCCGGATAATCTAGCCTAAAACTCGGGGTATGGTCAAGCTCAGTGAGAAATTCATTTTTGCCAATGAAAAGGGAGATACGACACATTTCCGATGTGTCGTATAGAAGTGAAATGATTTGTTAATGAAGTTTTTAATCTGTGTTTAAAGGGTGGCTGTCCGACATAAATTTACAAAATGCACGATTGTGAGACAACGAATTATCAATTGAAAAACAGACGGGCGCATTTGGGAGAAAATTGTCTGGATTACACCTGATCTTAGCTAGAGCAGGAACTTGTGTGATATAAGAGTTCGCAACATTTTATTATTGTATATAGAGCTCATGATCTAGCTAAGACCTTTATTTCAGACAATGTATTTTCTCCGGAATGCGCCAGTATGTTTTTCAATTGAGTAATGTGTTCTTTCACAGTCATGTCTTTTATAAATTTATGTCGGACAGCCTCCCTAAAATCAGCCCTTAGAAAATTTTTCATCTCACTCCTATACGAAATATTTCCGCTTCCCACTTCCATAGGCAAAAATGATTTTCTTACTAAGTCTGACCATACTATGAATTATATATATGTTATATATATATATAATATATATATAATATATATATATATATATATATATATATATATAGATATATAATTACTCGCCTAGAATTCAGGGTGATCCCCTTAACAAAATTACTGGAAGTTTTGCAAGCTTCCACCACCTCCCTTACGACTGCCAGACTTATTGATTGTACTCTGCAGTATCGGACGTAATATACATATAGTCGCATAATTAGAGACCTAAGTCGCACGGTTGCTAGTGTGCAGTGGAGGCAAGTCATTAGCTTAGCATTACAAATGTAGGGATGTGTCGACTCGCTATTTGGTTGAGAATTTACAAAAATGCACGTGTTACCGAAAACGGCAGCTTTCAACGAGTACATGTCTGAATGGTAGAATAAGATGGCAGACATGACCCGCTCTTTTAGGAAACCCAGGCAATGACGTGTACTTCATGGAAGCGCTGCAACTATGAGAATAGACACCTAATTGCACGATTTGCTGTACATGGCTTCCACATGAAGATCTGTACTCGAGAGAAGTTCCATGAAATTTCCTCGTTATGCTTGTGCAAACTTTGCGGGAGGCAGTGTGACTTATATCACCTTCAACAGATGCGATAGAACAGTTCCGTTGACCCGACTTTTAGAACCGTGATGAATATATGTATATGTGAATGTGTGCTTTCTCTGTACGCGCAAACCAACTATCGGTTAATAAAGCTATTATGTATGTATATATGGATGTGATTTAGTTCTATTACTAATCTTATGGTGAAATAAAAAAAAAATTGCGAGGATTTTCTATTTTGTCGTTCGGATTCTCCGCTATGGATCCGAAACTCCTCTGGCAGCTGTGTGCTCAGCGACAACAATAATTTCTTCCCTCCTTCGATCTGAGGCTCGAAGAAACCATTCTGTTGGTTATAAATGACTTTTTTGTTTCTTCTCTCCCGTCCTCCTTCCGCTTATCATTGTTGTTGTTCATGCCGCTGGTTCCGCTGCTATTGCTGCTGTTTCGCTGCCGAAGTGTGGCGTACAACGATCATAAACCTTCAATCCTCATCGTAATCATTATCATCGTCATCGTCGTCGGGGTGAGGGACAGGGTGAGAGTGACTTCGGCCGTGGTCGCTGCGGGGGTCGCGTTCGTCTTCCACGCGCCCCCCCGAAGAATGATTCAGTCGACCAACGTCCGACACGCGTGTCACCACCTGTTCGAATAGGCACGCGTCCCAAGGCGCGCACTTGGGCACCCCAAGAAAGCGGATGCAAGAGGCAACATCGAAGTGCACCAATTCCCTCTTGCTCTGTGCCTTTCACGTTTTGCTCGCTATCCTACAACAATAAAGACGTGCCCTTCTCGCAGAAGTGGCCACTGCTGTAGATGAATGATGAACTGAGATTGATCAGCAGCATCAGTGCCGGTAGCGACCCCATGAATGAAGATTACGAGGGTGGTATCCAAAGACAGGTGGGTATCGTTTCGCGTTGTTGCGCGTTCAGCGAAAAGAAACCAGCTCTTTTTGCGTGCCTAAAAAAGTTTACCTGACCTACTTGACTGTGCAGCAGGGGATCAACGAGGAAAAAAAAACGACGAAAACGATAAAGAAGAGAAAGTGGAAAAAACGCGCCTAGCGCAAAGCAAAGTTTAAAAGTCTCACGGAGTCGACGAGGATATTTTTACGATAATACGCCCGCCCGTGCTATACGATATCGGAGAATGACTCGAATGGGTGTAGACGCTGTTAAGGTTGTTGGGTTGATGCTGCTATTGTTATTGTTGTTGCTAGTAGTATTATTACTGTTGTTGTTGTTGCTCCTGCTGCTACTTCTGTCCTCTCTGCCATAGCAGTGCCAATAGGATTTTGCGTCAGAAAGTCGTCGAAGGCTGCGTGGTTGATAGTTGCGCAGATAGATAGATAAGTGTAAGTGCGTGTGTCTGTGTAAGGTCGTGTGAGTTCGTGTGTGCAAGGGGGGCAACTTGAACTGAGGCTTGGTCCATCTAGCGCAATGTCTGTGTGGCGCTGTCCATAGTAGTGGTGCAAGTAGAGGTATTAGTCGTAGTAGCAGTAAAAGCAAGGACGGACGGACAGTAGCCTGACGACGGCGATGGTGAAACAAGATCAGCGCCGGCAGCTAGCTATGTCCTCAGGGGTTCGTCATGAGGGAGAGCGGGGGGTGGTGTGGGGTGGGGCAGGGAGTGCTGCGGGGAACTGGAGCTAGGGTCATTACAGGATAACTGTTCCGCTGCACCGGCCGGGACAGCCAGCCCGCCAGCAGGATCGAGTGACCGTCGAACGAAAAGACAAAGGAAAAAGCTGCGAGCGAGACTCAAGAGGCGAAGGCGGCAGCGGCGCTGCAGATGGTGTCGTTGCATTGCTGTGCGATCTTCTACTGCAGCTATTGCCCTAAGGACGAAGGCACATCGAGGCAGGGGGGGGGGGGGCGAGATTGAGAGGAGCAGAAGTGCGGCGGACAGGGGGTTGACCCGCCACACCGACTTCTACACCGATCCAGCGCATCGGATAGACAATGGCGATCGCTGTCGAAATACAATACGCGTTAGCGTTGCATTTTGACCAAAGTTAGAGTCAAGTACAGTCAGCGGCAAAATAGCCATCCTCCGTCACTGCGGCGGCAACACTGGTGCAAGTACTACGAGCGATTTCATTTGGAGGCGCGAAAGCTCGAAACGCACCTAGAAAAACCATCCAAAGAAGGGCTGGTGTTGCTGGATTCGTTAGGTCGATGGCGAAGTTGTGCAGACGGGCATGTCTGAACGGTCCGTCAAGATCTCTGCCTATAGCTTACTAAACCCAGGTATTCATGGACACCTTCCCTTCTTATACAGTTGGAGAAAGCAACCGTTTTGACAAATCGCGCTGCTGTCGCTGCTATATCGTTTTGCTATAACAGCAAAAGAGAGTATACACCGTGCTATAAGTTTAGGCCGCTAAGTCAACTCATGCCACAAACGCGCGGCATCAGAAAACCGAAACCGACACACCTTATGTACTCAATAATCCCTTCGGGGCGGGCTGACTATCAGCCAAGATTTAACGTACATGGAACTGCTTTACGCATTGGTTCACAGACGGACCCCCATAAATACAAATGTGCAACGGTGGGGCTCGAACCCGCGCACCTATGTGTCTCCTCTGGTCGCGAGGCGCAGACGCATGCCACCACGCCACCGGGACAGACACATCTTATGTACTACTGCATGTTATTCTATTTGCACCAACTACGCCTTGGTCATATGAATCGGACGTTGTTTGCCATCATTAGTGCCAACTCATTCGAAAACATTCTTAGCTTGATTTTCCTATTGTACAAGTATTTGGCGTTTTCATAGTCAAAATCATATACAGTAAAAACAACAGAAATAAAAACATAGAGTTTCTGAAATGCGGAGCAAGCAATCGCCACATCTAGTCTGTGACCAGGAGACACGTTGGGCTTTTCCACGTGTCAGTAAACCCAGGCGTCGATAAAAATCCAAGCACACTCAATTCTAAAAGCGGTTCGGTCAATTCTTTTCGGAGTGGGTTTGATGGCCCACAACTGTATCCCGTACGGGATCTGCTTTTGACCAAACGATACCTTCTTTTAAACGCTTCATCTCAGCCATAGCGTATGAGGTAACATGAAGAAAATGGACCCCAAACTTAGCTATGTCTGTCAATAAAATGACCATTGGAGCAGCACTGTCTGCTCGCCAGATCGAGATTGCTGTATGAGGAAAGGACACGGCGCTGTTCAGTGCTGCCCATGCACGTTTTTGAAAACAGAGGGCCCAAAAAAGTCCCAATTAAATCAGATTTCCGGCATGCTTCTACTACTATAAAAATAGACACCACTGCGGATACTATAGAACCGTGAAATGTAGGTTAGACGAAAAGCTAAACGTAAACAAACATCACAATGGGAAAGAAAACACTCTTGATTATAGGACGACAGTAAAAAGCCACTGACCGCGCCACTAGTTGCCACGTCGTATATTTAAACTTATTTAACTCCTTAGCAGAATCGTTTGTCAGTAAAACTCTAGAGGACGAATATAATGGCCGTTTTAGCAGAACGGCCTGTCAGGGCTCTACTTGACTTCTGTTCTGCACAAGACATGTAAACCACAGCATACCGATCGCGCATACAAAAACAAGGCATCTGTATCGAAAGTCATCGACGACCTCACGGTAGCAGGAGAAAAAATGTGCTACATTTGCATTGGCGGTAGAGTACTCGGTCTTGGCGAGGGCAGCTCGTGGCAGCAGCCACCCCTTTCTGCATCATTTCGGCTGTTGGGGTGTCAGGGTATGTTATCTGTGAAGCCTTCTCGTGCGCATCATGCAGTCAACTGGTTGTTTCAGATGGCCTACACTTAATACGTTGTGGTCAAAGTTCACAAAGAACCTCCATGCTTAACCCGACATCTCTTCTGGCAGTGACGAGCCGGCGATGATGACATAATAGCGTCACCAATCTCTCGCGCCGTGCACGCTGGCAAAAGCGTCATCTGATTGAATAGTCTGATCTAGTACATGCACGTTTTCTCTCGTAGACTCCGTGTAGCAGTCTTATGTCGTTGTGGTTGTCGTACCTGCGCTGCAGCTCCGTAAAGTCTAAATCAGAACACGCGCAGATGCGAAGAAGCAGAGAAAGTACCTCGAGCGCCCAAGAAGCTACTGCAGTCGCCTTGTTGCCCCCAAATTGGACCCCGTCAGCCAGCGTGGTTATTTACCCCTGAGGGACATCGGAGACGTATAAAAAACAATGCGCATGCGGTTAAGGCGAGACAGGGCGACTATTGAGGCAGATGATTATGATGTTTGTTTTGTATAGCGGAAACGCTGAAACGTGTATATTGATACGAACCGTATCAGCAAGAGATATTGGTACGGATATTAATACAAACAGTATCAGCAATAACTATTCCCTTCATTACCAGGGCCGGTCTATGCGGCTCCAATGTCAGCGTCAGCGTTATAAGGTTTGTTTTTATCACCATGATAGATTAATAATAAAAAAAAATTTGGAACAAGAGTTTATTTTATGAATATGTACATGTATCACAATTATCAATATATTACTTATATAATATCTACAATATTGCGTATATTATTATTTTTGCTTGAGTGTCGGTGACCACTCAACATCATCATGGCGTTGCCTCTCTGTAATTCTAATGACACTCTCTGTCGGAGGAAAGCGGTCGATCTTGGTTCCGCTGTGGCCTCGAAGAGCTTCTTCCCAAGCTCCTTTGTCAGTTTGAGTGCATCCTTGCCCCAAACGCCAGATGACTCGAGACCGAACGCCATTACCACGTGGTCCTCAAGGAGATGCGCGTATAAGCGTCGTTTGTGCATCTCCCGTTGGTGGATAATGTTGCCGACGCCCGCGTTGGCTAGTGCACGATAGCCGAGCGCGTACGTGTCGGAGACGGTGACGTCCCATGCCAGCGGCCGATTGCGGTCCCAGTCTCGGCTGGTAAGGCCGTCTGGTCGACGCTTGTCGTCGCTCTGTAGTCCACCAGGCTCCAGTGTGACGCGGTAGCAGGCTTGTCTGAAAACGCGCCCAAGGATGTCATTAATGGCATCGTGGCGGCCCTGCGTAAGCCCAGCCAGCTTAGTGCAACTAAGTCGGTGCAGGCCACGTTCATCCATCGTTCCACCACACGGGCATGCCTCTGTCTCAAACATGGCAATGCCAAGTCTGAGGCCACTGGCGGCACGGAAGTGGTCATCAGCCAGCTTACTGCCGACTAGCTCGGACGGAAACACGACAAGCTACGCTCCGGCAGCGTCGGATGAAACCGCTTTCAGTCTAATGCCGTCTATATCTAACTCACAGGCAGACAGAAGAGTTAAGTGGGTAGCCTGAGTGGCGATTTGGTCCCACTTCTTCTGCCTAGTGACCTGTTCCTCAGAAGGACGACCAGACTGACGCGCGTCCCAGATCCGAATGACGTCTTGTTGGTGACTGATGAGTTCGCCGGTAGTAGCGGCCACTGCAGAGGCGCAGTTATGCGACGAAGCAAGAAAAGCGGGTAAGGCAAGGTCCGTGGCCGAGCGAATGCCCATTCCACTCAGCCGGACCGATAGGCTTGCCTGCATCCATGCCTTATCATCGAGCGTCAGGTCAAGGATGTTTTCCAAGGCTCTCTTTACTTGGTCGTCGAAGTCCAAAGTTTCTGACGGCAAAATGAAGGTAGGTGAGGTCCGTAGTACATACAGGACCTTTTGTACTCCCATTGCATGCTGAAGCAGAAAGTAGGCTTGATGTCTACCGAGATGACCCAGCCTCTGGTAAAGTCGGTAGAGTTGTTCTCCCTTCTCGGCCAGTACCGGGCCGATCATTTTAGGAAAGACCGCCGTACCCAGCAGGTCCAGTTCACACCGGTCCTTTACAAGGATGCCCGGGAGGTTGCTGTTAAATTCTGCAGTCACCTGCTGTCTCTCTTCGTCCTCGAAACCCTGTAGGAATAACTCACATTTAGATGGGTTAAGCTGCATCCCGCTCCATTGCTCGAACGCTCTGAGATCCTTAATGTCTTTGAGTAATGCCAAAGGATCGATGTCAAGAAGGGTCCCATCGTCGAGGTAAAACAGGGGGACCTTGGATGTCACCGGCTGGACGTACTGATGCAACAGCAGGCTAAACGCAAGAGGAGCCGCTACGTCTCCCTGCTGACGACCTGATTTCAACTTCACCGAACATCAGAGGAGTCGGCCTGCAATATGCCTGGTGCATCATTGGATAGAGAGCCGGGGCGTGCTTGGAAACCTCTGCCAAAAGTTGTCCTCGTTTGTTCAAGTTAAACGCATTTTTGAAATCTAATTTTAGGAGGCAGCATTTCTCTTTGTTTTCGAGGAAGGTGCGAGCCGTGTGGGCAATTATTTCTGCACCATTATGAGTGGCGTACCCCATTTGCCGAGGCTGCAGGTAGTTTTTTTACATTGACCTGGGGAAGCAGGGTTTTGTGGCCAGTCTACGCAAGGTGCAGCCAACGACTATGGGTCGGTATCCTCCGGTTTTTTTCTTCAGGGCAATAAGCCACCCTCCATATATGACGTTTCTCACAGTCTCCGGAACTTGCCCGTTACGTATGATGTCGCATACCTTAGCGAGTGTTTCCAGCACATCGTTGTGGTCTCCGTTGGCAGGGAGAAGGCATTTTAGATGGTGAGGCGTGAGGCCGTCGAGGCCTCCCGCCGCACCGGATGGAAAGGTGCGAAGTGCCTTGGCAACATCCTCGCTTGAGCATGACCCAACCGCTGGCAAGCCGATAGGGGGAACTTCCCAGCGTCTTAGCTGCTGGCTCCTTCGTCGCATGGCCACACACAGCACACCAAAATGATCACCGAGTTACACTCATCACTCTGGTATGTCACTTGCTGGGTTTACCGTCCTGCACACTAACGGATGGGTGTCTTTTCCCGGAGCCCCATATGCACACGTCCGCACTCCTTGGCGCCAACAACAAATAATAATAATAATGTATTTGTTTTGCCAGTGTTTGGTTTATGCACATTTGTATTGCAGGTTTGTGCTACTATCATACTGTTGTAATTTTGCACTACTATCATAGTGTTGAAACCATTCATGATGAATGAACAACAACAATAACAACAACGGATAGTTGTTGCCAGCTGGCTATATGGCACCGGTTGTATCGGCCATCGTCAAACGAGTTCAGGAGGTAGAGCTTGTATCGAACGTATCGGTATCGGACGCCGCGTCACCATTTTGTCAACAACCCAGTGCGGAGGAGTGTGGACGAGGGCGCTGTTCACTCACCCAAGGCGGTAACCTCACCTCCTTTCGTTACGCAACAGCTTAAGCATCGCTACTAGTTCTACTACGGCAGGCGAATCCACTGCACTGCAAAGGTGAACGGGCAAGACGATGCGATGGCTGGCTCGCAAGCAGGCAGGCAGGTAGATAGGCTGAGAGACATGCAGGTAAGTGCTGTATCAACGTGTTTTCCCATATATTGGAAGTCCGCTATTGGACTAAGCCATTAGTGACGGGTCATGATGGCCGTGCATACGATGAAGAGTCCCTGTCCGTGTCGGCGCCCGAACCACCCTCGTTTTTGTCCTCGCTGCGTTCGCCCCGATCAGCGGGGGCGCGACGCCCATCAACGAAAGCAAAGCCGTCTAGAGCAGAGAACAGGATGACTGTGCGGCGACACTCTGAGACACTGCAGTGAACGCTGCAGTAAGTAATCTCATAAGGCGCTTAATTGAAACTTCCGTGGGGGGGGGAGGAGAGGTAGGGTTAAAGGCAAAGGCAAATTATATTTGCAGCACTGCTTAATGCCTACTAGTGCTGCTGTTCAATATTTCATTGCGACGGCATAGCGCGTGCGATTGTGCATAAAATAGGTTTATATATATATATATATATATATATATATATATATATATATATATATATATATATATATATATATATATATTAAGTGTTGCTCACATTATCGTCAGTCTTCTAGGGGGTTGTTAAACTCTTTAGAAAAATTTCACTTTCTCCAATTAAATAAAAGCGGGGCAAAAATATCTTGCTCAAAAGTGTGAGACAAATTACTAATTTTTGTCATTCCTATGTGATCTGCCGGACATTACTATAAGAAAAAATAAACCAGTGAAAGAGAACGGTGATTGGGTCAAAAACGAAATACATATCGGCGTGTTTGAAAGAAAATTGCGCTTCATACGGAACATATCCAGGCGAAGATAGTGATAGATTGCTCGGTAAGGGATGTATTCACATTTTTACCTTTCAAAATACTACAGCGACCAAATTTCCTCTTGCAAGAATTGATATCCTCGATATTTCTTTATAGTGGGCATATATGTGGGTAGGCTTCGTAGTTGCAAAGTAACTAAAGGGTTTAGGTAGATACGTTGGAAGAAAGTATGTCAGGCATCTCTCGAATGGTTTCAGCAGCTGCGGATATTCTGGCGACCAGATCCTAACGCAAATTAACAGGATTTTATAGATTACACTCTTTATATGTGTTGTAGCTGTTGAATGGTGGTCTCGACGAAAGAAGCCGAGACGTGATAGGCCGGACAACTGCGGCGTCTAAGCAATTGGCCTGCTTTAACCATTTCGTCGATGCACGAAAGTAGCCTTTAGGTGAGCCCGTCGTGCAACATATTTGGCTAAATGTGTGTGTGTGTTTTATGAGCGCAAGGGCAACATTTTTAGGCAGTGAACGTAAACGCTCGTGAATAAAACATTCAGGTTTGTTTTACAGACCCCTGAACGTTACTGGTGGGATATTAAAGACATGATTAATTCTGAGAAAGAATTTGATGAACAGCACGGACCTCTACTGCCAACAACTCCAATAACTTCAAGAAAAATTGGCGCGTTCATACCTTATCAACAGGAAAGGTTTCATCTCTTACCTGGTGAACGCGTCTACTAAACTGTCTAAACCTTGCACTTTCAAACTATTACATAATCTGGTCTCTCAAAAAATTGTTGACTGAAAAAAAAATTCCGAAAACGTCCAAAGTAAGATACAACGCTTCTTCGTCTCTAGAAAACAAGACTTGTTCAAAAGAGGGATCCAAAGGGTAATCCTTGGTTGAATCCTTGGTATATAACGGAACTGCATTTTACAACGCTTAAGTCCTTGGCATTGTGGAGTACATTTCTGCTTTTCGAACTACCTAGCATATATACAAGGTAATTCAAAATTTTCTTAGAATGATCTACTTAGTATTCGCAATTTGGCGCGCCCTTACTGCTGTTGGAAAGATCAACTTTTCGCCTGCTAGCAGTCAAAGAATTCGTTTGATCACTTTTCCTGTGCAACGTATCGGCGTGATTTTGAAAAAGAATAAAAGTAGTTTTGAGTGGTGTTTATTTTCCTCTCAGCGATCGAAATGCACCCCAAGTGAAAATTGAGTTAGCCGAGGTTCGCGGTGACTCTGCGCCATATTATGCCACGGTTTTCAACTGGATTAATGAGTAAAAAAGAGGTCGCACGAGCACTATAGATGAATCACGTTCAGAGTGCACAAATACGGCTACTATGAGGAACACGTGAGGAAAATATTTGTGGAACCCATCGACGAGTGAACACTAGGGCGATAGCAGTGGGATCAGTTTTCAAAGAATGCGTCCTACTTAGCACGATGCCGTGTTAATGAAAAAAAAAACTCAGAAGAAAATGGGTGCCGCGTTTGCTTAATCAAGGGCAAAAGCGCGCGTGTTTACCTTTTCATCGAAATTTTGGCAGGATGTAAGCGTCGCCGAAACTTAGGACTGTCGCTATAGACTTAAAAAAAATCTCAGTAGTTGTGTGCTCCCGGTGAAGGACCCCCGAAGAGGTTGCGGACAACGAAGTCGGCCAGAAAGGTAATGGCTACGGTTTTTTTGGAACCAACGTGGAATCATTCTGGCCGACCATCTTGAGAGCGGTAAAACGATCACAGGAGAGTATTGTGCAGGACGGTTGGACTGCTTGCAGACCGCCTGCAGTAAGAACTCACTGATTAACTGGGCCAGCTGTGCAAAAGAAGCTTGCCCCGTTTCACCAGGACAATGCTCCTGCACACAAGTCGTGGTTAGCATTGGCAAAACTGTCCGAATAGAGGTTCGAACTTATTGAACACCCCCCACCCAACCCCCTAATTTCCAGACCTGGCCCCCTGTGATTATTTTCTTTTCGGAAATTCCAAAATAGACTTGATGGAAACCGTTTTTTCAGCAATGAAGCTGCTGTCAATGCATGTCAATGCACTCTAAGAACGCGGAGTTCTGCTCAGGCGAAATGTATGTATCGACATCTCGGTGGAAAAGTATATTGAACTTCTCGGAGAGTATCGAGTGTTCCCCCCCCTCTCTCTATATGCATATACATATATACAGTCCCTGAAAATAATATAGGACCACCCATTGTTGCCACATTTCACGTTATTCGACTTAACGGGAAGTTCACTGATTATTAAGAATAGTTATTGGGTGCCGTGAACTGAGCCTATGCTAGTGGCATTATAATTTTTTCGCGGAGATTTTGTGGTTTAAAGTAATCCGGGACCCCAAAAGTCGATGAAAGTCTCCGCTGTTACTCTGTGAGCATGTATCACTGTGAATTTTACACGATTGATTATAATAAACGCGTGAAATGTGGCAAAAATGGGTGGCCCTATATTTTTTTCAGAGACCGTATATATATATATATATTATCGTTTATTAAGGAATAAAAATGGAGCTACAATTGTCTCCCGAGAACGTGTGCACAGGCAATATTACTCTATCTCGTATAGAGTCGGCTGGGACCACTTCAGCAGCGTGCCCCGGACGGATGCCGCGTTCCCGCGTTGGACGTCAAGGTCGAGGCGCTGTCTTAAAAAAGCCGCAGATCTTTTGTCTCCAGTTGCAAGGTTCAGCTGCTCACCGACTCTGTGGAGGAGCTTGCGAGTCAAGTTGCCAGGACCGCCCAAGGTTTCGAACGCTAGGGGTTGAAACTCATGAGGGTAACCTATTGAGGGTAACCTATATATATATATAATATATATATATATATTATATATATATAATATATATATATATATATATATATATATATATATATATATATACTATCTATATATATCATATATATATATATATATATATATATATACATATATATTATATATATATATATATATATACAGTCCCTGAAAAAAATATAGGGCCACCTACTTTTGCCACATTTCACGCATTTATTATAACCAAATGTGTAAAGATCACAGTGATACATGCTCACAGAGTAACAACGAGGACTTCTATCGACATTTGCGGTCTCGGATTACTTGAACCACGAGATTTCCACATTTGGCACAGCTGCACCGCGAACAAATGATAATGTCACTAGCAAGATGCATGTATTAACGAGTAAATTAAACAGAATAACGACATTTAGGCTCATTTAACGGCTCGACGGAAACAAAGGCAGACCTCCTACCAGAAGTTTTTTCTTTGTTGAAACGATAGGCTTAGGCTGGCGCCTCATGGGTGAAGAAAAGGCCCATATCAAGGCTTATAAGGACATCGGCCTCTCTAATCGCAAAATTTCCTGTCAATTGGGGCGTTGTGCCCAAGTAGTAAATAACTTTGTTCATTTAGGCAAAAAAATACGCCGTAAAAAAGGAGTTCCGGGCGTCCAAATTTTATTTCGGAACGAAACAAGCTGCAATTCTGAAGATAGTGTCGAACTCTGCGCACTCGGCGAGGGCAATTGCGGCGGCGGCCGACGTGCAAACGAAAGTGCGAAATTGTGCAAAGCTTCCTCAGGAAGACAAATTGGCAAAAACACAAGAAAAAAACAACGATTGACCGCTGACCGATGAAAGCTCGTCTCGACTTCGCCCACGATAAAATAACATGGACCATTGAGTGCCCACGAGTCGATGTGATGGACCACTGAGTGACACAGAGCGCTCTTTTCGAATGAAAAAAGTTTAACTTTGATGAATCGGATCGATTTTACTATTATTCGCACGATGTCCGCAAGGAAGAACGAATTTTGTCAAAACGTCACTCAGGTGGCGGTTCAGTGGTGATCTGGGCTGCTGTCGGATATTATACAAAGTCGTCGATTGTGTTTTTAGACGGTCGTGTTTATTCGACGCGATACGGGGATTTGTTAAAAGAGCAATCGGCGCATTTTAAGCTCATGGGATGGCCAGACTTCGTTTTTACACACGATAACGCCCCGATTCACACCGCCAGGTTGATCGGGAGCTGGTTCGACCAACGTCACATTGAATTCCTTCGCTAGCCTGCACTCTCACCTGATCTTAATATGATCCAGAATGTGTGGAGCTGGCTCGAACAATAAGTTTACACGGATAAAAAAACAATTTTCGAGGCTTGGGACGAGCTCTTGCAAAACGTCATCCAAAATTCGTTTAACACTATACCAAATAGCACTTTTGAGGTTATCTGACTTAATGGGAAGTTCACTGAGTACTATGTATAGTCTAAATGCCGTGAAATTAGCCCAAATGCCGTTGATCTGCTTAATTAATTTGTTAAAACAGGTATCTTGCTAGTGGCCTTATAATTTTTTCGCAGTGTAGCTGTACCAAATGTGAAAATCTCGTGGTTCAAAGTAATCCGAGACCCTAACTGTCGATAGAAGTCTTCGCTGTTACTCTGTGAGCATGTATCACTGTGATTTCTACACGATTGGTTATAATAAATGCGTGAAATTTAACAAAAATGGCCCTATATTTTTTTCAGGGACTGTATATATAGCTTTTGATCTAAGGCCAAACAATGGTATACAGCCTTCAATTAAACCAATGGCATGATATATATATATATATATATATATATTATTTACGCCATTGGTTTAATTGAAGGCTGTATACCATTGCTTGGCCTTAGATCAAAAGCAAGCAATCGAAGCGATTGAGAAATATGTCTACACTCATCTGCAACAATAGCAATATGAGACGCAACTGTAATAACCCCAGCATTACTGTGCACCACTACCCACAACAACAACAGCAACAACAACAAGAGCAACGATGGTTGAAGCAAGCATGCTTTGACTCACCGTCGGATGCCGACGACTAAACAAATTGCCATCTTTCAATGGTGCTAGCACTCATAGGATGTTTTATTTTCGCATTGGCAGAGCGGCATGCGGCAATACAAAGATGAAGTAACTGACAGCATTTCGACACGAGCCAGCAAGGTAGCCAATCCATCCGAATGCAGGCAATCCCAGCGGTTGTGGCTACGGAATAGGGTCGACTCTGAATGTGTCTTCGTGCCTCCCTCCATGCATGAATGTATGTGTATGCTAACCTATGTAAGGGTCGGCAGGCAGATCCGCCTCATGAAGCGGCGGTGGTGGGCTACGGCAGCAGAAGGCCACCGTTCTCTTTTGGTGGGCAAGCAGACGTCACTGCATCTGCGATGCCCAGCGCTGGCTTAGCAGATGGCTACGCTCGTGGGGTACATTACTCATTTCGGAGAGAAATAGGCCGTCTGACAGGCTACGATGCGCCTGGGTGGGGGTAGAGGGGGACGGCTATGCGAGAGCAGAGTCGCCGAAGTGAAGAGGGGAGAGCTCTAGAGAAGAAAGCATGCAACAGAGGCCCCCTTGGCAGGTCGAGTGCTGGCACAAAGCATATGGCATCGGCATTGAGTCGAGCTATCGTCGTCTCCAACAAGGGCGGACGCCTTCAACAAGGGCAAACGTCTTCAACAGGGCGGGGGGAGGGGGCGGGTAACAAAGACGGGGGCGTCAACACAGACAACAACACGAGGATGGCGGTGTTTGTTGTTGTCATCGTCTACTTCGTTTGGGTCGCCCTGAGCGTATGCTGGCTGTATGGCTGATGATGTTGGTATACCCCCGGTCTCGCATCCTCACGGCGTCATCCCAATGCTCCATATTCCTGAGCTTTTACCCCCCCCCCACTCCTTCCTCAAAAAGATCGTCTTCAGACAGAGGGTCGAATTGGTCTGGCTGCAACACGTTGTGTGTGGGCGAATGACGAGCGCTCTAGACGAGCATCGCACAATGACCACGATTGGGTCATGAGAAGGGAAGCGAGCAATAATGGAGATAAGCAGCATGTGCAAATTGAGGAAGATGGAAAAGAATTAAAAAAAACTATGCGTACATCAAACAAATGGCAAATGGAGGCATGTTGCCAACACTCTACACTTGCCGTTTTTATGAAGGCGTTTGTCAGAGGGGAATAGCTACTACAAGGCGTTTAGCTTTACCTACATTCTCATTGCCTATATGTCTTGCGTGCTTCTACTTTATATATATATATATATATATATACTTCCTGTTCTTTGTTCCTTTGTTCGACTGCTCACTTGTCTATTTATTCTATTCGGCCTATATATATATATATAAATATATATATGGGTTACTTGCTTATGTTTGTGTGGTTGAACTATGCGCTCCGATAGATTTTCGTTCAGGACACAAACACATAGGACGCAAAGACACGACAGAACACATTGACCGATTGCGTCGAAGTGGCATCAACAAGGTGTTGACTACCGATAGACACGCAAGCACAGAAACAGGCCGACAAATAGATGATGGACAGACAAAGGCACGTATTCCTTTGATATCCCAATTGTATGTGTCGGTGTTGGTCGGGGTGGTGGTGGTGGTCGTACATTACACATGTAATTACAGCCTACGAATGTACATACGTACACATTCATAATACATACACGCGGATGATTGGTAGATGGTGACATGCGAGAGTGAGAGACAGAGAGAAAAAGGCAAGAGAGATATAGAGAGAGAAAGAGAGAGAGGGGAGGTGAAGCGCAAAAGAGAAAGGAAAATCCTAAAGGAAAAAGTGAAAGAACTAAAGCCGATGTCGGGTGGTGGGACGTGGTTGCTACATCATGCAACCACGTCGTTGTTGTCTTTCGCTCGAGTTGTCCACGCGGGGTGACGGCTCAACGCGGGGGGCGGCTACAACAACAACAACGACAACGATAACAACAATGACAACAACAACGACAACGACGTCAACGACAACAACTACAACTACAACGACAACAACAACAACTACAACAACAACAACAACAATAACAACAACGAGGCAGTAACTATAATTACAATAGTAATACGAGTAGTAGTAGTAGTAACACTAGTCCTAGGAGTGTGTAGTAGTAATGAAGGGTGCTATGGCAACAGCAGCAGCAGCAGCGGGACATTTTTGATTGACAACTTGTACCGGCAACTGCGACCAACTGCTATGTATAATGTGCTGTCTGCTTACCTACCTACCAACCACTGCTGCTGATTCTGCCCATGGCTGCTGCTGGTGCTGCTGCTGCTAATAATAATGCGGCTAGTAGTGCAACTCGACCACGTCTATGACGACGTCGATTGCTCTACGTCGCCTGTATATACAGCGGCGCCGGCTACTCTTCGAAGGCGAGGAGCCAGACCCCTTCTGCCCCCGCCTGCTCCCGGCATCGACAACCCCCGAGACTGCACTTACTAACCCGATCGGCTATTGATAGCGAACGTCTCGGGGCGGTGGGTGTCTGGCCGCCCCTGGCACTGGCTGCATGACTGCATGCATAGCTCTCGACGACGAACACTACGATAAGCGTAGGAGGACTAGAGACGATGGCTGGACGTTCTTTAGGCGTCGCCCTACTTCGACGACGAGCAAAAGAACCCCTCGCCGCCCGCTCGATTCTTCCATGCTCCCGGGGGGGGGGGGTGCGGACGGACACACGCGCACACAGTCGTATAGAGGCAACCGACGGCGGATTGGGCGTTGTCGAAGAGGGAGGGGTGCGAGTAAAGCAGAAGATTGTTACATGGCGAGAAAGAAATAAGAGAGAGAGAGAGAGAGGGAGGGGGGTTCACCCACCATTCATTCAGTTGCCGTGGTCTGGACGGCATTGAGTCCACAGCCCGAGCCTGGTCCAGTTCGTTGCTCCATCGAACAACAACGCTTGCTCGCTCTTACTAGGAAATGTTCCAAGGCTTTTGTTCTTGGCTGCTTTACCGGCTCATGCATATATATATATATATTTGCGTAGGGCAACTCCGCCTTTGACGAGCGCCTATAATTAGGGTGTAGCTTTCACCTATCAGCTATGCAGGACGAGCAGTCTAATTATTCACAATTGATACCGCGCTAAAAGACGCACGCTACGCGTCACTAGAGAGCGTTCTAGCATAAGAGATCTACTACCAGGATTTAGGACGAATTTGGAGTAATTGAGCCTATCCTTCTTTAGAGGGTCTTCTGCTGTCTGGGAGAGGAAAGGTTTCGGAACTTTCGCCGGCGATTTCGGACGCTCGGGCCGGACCGGCCAATACGAAGTAGATCCAGATACCAGTTTCATCCAAAGACACTTAATTAGCCTAAGGTAAACTTGGGAAAACGCTTCCAATATACAAAAGCGCACATCTGATTGTATATATATATATGTATTTTTTTAGAACAATTATCCTCTGTTTACCCTTTCTAGCATGAGCATTCTCGGTCTCTCATCTTCGACTTCCTAGCGATGTTGGACGTAAGAAAATGAGTATTGTCAACGTTGCGACCTCTAGTGCATATAGAATGTAGCCCACGTAACCTACTTATTCCCTCATACATATATATATATATATATATATATATATATAATATATGGGGTGCATAAAAAGAGAAAAGTCTGCTTCCTTCAAAGGACATACGACGCCGGCTCGAAGATGCGACATGGTCGTTTAAATGGATTGAGTATATGCATGAATGACCTACTTTATTAGACAGATCACTCTAGGTTATCTGCAAGAAAGTCAAAACAATAAACACAACTACTTATTCGGTTAAATTTCGTACAAACGCCAATCGACTCATGCTCTCAGTAACAAGGCAAATTGGATAAGTTTATTTATAGCCTGCAAACATATGAATTGCAGATTAGTATGCTCGGTTATCGACACTGGCGACTACGTGAATCTTTCAAAATGGCGATTATGATGACATGATGTCATCTACTAGGTTTACCAATAAAATTATATATATATATATATATATATATATATATATGACAAGCCTATTAAAAGACATCATGTCATCATAATTATATATATATATATATATATATATATATATATATATATATATATATATATATATATATATATATATGACAAGCCTATTAAAAGACATCATGTCATCATAAATCTTCGTTGTAAAAGAATTCACATATTTTTTTACACATAACGTTGGAGAATAAATATGCTTAAATTCGTCATGAAGAGGATATATATATATATTTTAGAAACAAGAGCGAATCCAAAAGTTTAATAATCTAAAGTGTTTTTATTTCTTTCAAAATAACTCCTACCCGTTGCAATCCACTTGTACAACCTTCGTTCCCAATCTTCAAGACATTCTTAGATGCGTCTTTCGGATTAATCAAGCCGAGTTGCTACTGCAATTTTTTTGTTCCCCTCTGTAGTCTCGAAACGCTGTCCCTTTAATACAGTCACAACGAATCAGGTCCGGGGAATAAGGAGGTTGCAGAAAAAAAATATAGATATCGAATTTCTAGCG
The DNA here is from genome assembly GCA_003439945.1 of Dermanyssus gallinae. Lineage (NCBI taxonomy): Eukaryota > Metazoa > Arthropoda > Arachnida > Mesostigmata > Dermanyssidae > Dermanyssus > Dermanyssus gallinae. The sequence goes on along the minus strand of QVRM01000564.1, from coordinate 10,785 downwards.
ATGGTACGTTGTCGTCATAGAGTCAATCGGCTCTCTCTCCTTGGAAGCTCCACTGAGAGGATTGAGCTTCGGTCTCGATGTCGTAACCATATACTCCACTCTCCTATTAATCACTTTCTGAAGCAATCCTGGGAGTTCTGTTCCTGCCTGAGGGTTCAAGTCGGACATTTCCCGATGGGCGTTCATCTGCTAGAAATTCCACACTATTCAAACGGACTGCGCTGCCAATCTTCCGACGCATAAAAAAATGGTCAAGACTGTTACAACTGATCCATAAGATATTTCTAATCCCTCAGCTATTTTCCTTGTAGTAATTCGGTAATTGTTGAGTACCATATCACGATCTTTTTAACGTCTTCATTTTGTTATTGACGTCGACAGCCTTCCCGAACGTGGGGCATCTTCGCTGCCTTCAGGTGCGTTGTGAAATCAACAGTACCACATATTGTATTTCGGGATACTGGTGTATCCCCATAAACAGTTCGTTACATTTTCACCAATTTAGGCATTTTTTTTAGGACAGAAGTTTATACAAATTCTCTGCTACTTTATTCTCGGTTTTTCAAAAACCGCCAAACCTCGGTTTCTTTTCTCCTCTGAATCAAACTCAAACAATAAATGTCTCGCCCATTGACGAAATTTGACCCGTGTGTAGCTGGTGTAGCCTTTCTAAGCAAAATAAACAAAAATACCTTTGTAGTATGTAGTTCAATTTTTAAATTTAGAGTACTAAAACATGTCGATCCGCTCTAGTATAGATATAGAAGAAGGCATTTCGAAGCATACATATAGCCATATTAAGATGTATGACTACTTTAGCATGACAATATTCCAAACAAGGCACGGGATAGTCATAACAGAAGCAATCTCCAATTTTCTCTCATTTTCAATATTTGCTCTCGTCTTTAGTATGGCATTATGCATGCAAAGCACAAAGTAAACTTTGCATCATTTTAGATTCTGTTACGTAATAAGAGGAGACATTGAATCTGATGGTCGGAAAAACAGTTTAGGTTTCAGAAATTAGGGACGCACAGAGAGCACACAGTCATTGGCATCACAGAACATTATTATTATTATTATTATTATTATTATTATTATTATTATTATTATTATTATTATTATTATTATTATTATTATTATTATTATTATTATTATTATTATTATTATTATTATTATTATTATTATTATTATCATCATCATCATCATCATCATCATCATTCTAGTTCGTGCCATATGTATGAGTGTCTGACTTGACGTTTATTGTTTACTAGTAGCGGTATGTATCTTCTAGCCTCGAGAGTTTCAAGAACCTCTCCGACCGATTTTCTGCTTATGTATTTATTCTCATCAAATGCTGATTAGGACGTTTTGCGAGAATACTCGGACCAAGCACGCCTCTGATGGTATGGTCTGCGTTGTCTGTCTCGTTCTTCATTTTTTCAACCTGTAGCTCTGATTGGGAGCCGGACTGAATTAGTAAAGCAGCGCAACAGCCGGGGTTTCAATTAGTAGTAGTTTTCCGAGCCTTCGGGTGCAGTTGAGTCTTGGCGATCAGAGGCTATATCTCATACACACAGTGTACTGCTTGTGGGGGTGCTTGTTTATTAGTCGTAGACGAATTCTTAGAGAAATTTTGTTGATGCACTTCCAGAACTTTGTCGGACTTTGGATGATTTTCACTACTTCTTCTAAGATCAGGTCTCTCTGTGTTGTATTAGAAAACTCAAAACTTCACCAGTATCCTTGCCGAAACTTTTACGACAAACGCAGCGAACTGCAGCTTCTGCGCCACCTTTTGTGGCTTCTCTCTCTGAGGTGAAACCGCTGCAAGAACGTTCATTTTATTTATAGTCATGTCTACGTTTGCGGTCCTTTTCCGCAAAGTGAATCTGCAGGATACTGGCCGAATAAAGCAATATTTCTTCTTAGTGGCACTGAAGGCCTATGCGCCGCAATTATTATTATTATTATTATTATTATTATTATTATTATTATTATTATTATTATTATTATTATTATTATTATTATTATTATTACTATTATTATTACTATTATTATTATTATTATTATTATTATTATTATTATTATTATTATTATTATTATTATTACTATTATTATTATTATTATTATTATGCGTCAAGCAAGGACATTCTTTTCTCGTTCTACCTGATTAACGATTGAAAATTTAGGCAATCAAGTGAGTCCTCCTCTTCTTCGCAAACTGAAAGTTGGTACTGAGTATTCTGCTTTAGAATGATGGCGATGTGTCTTAACAAAGGAGCATAATAACGCTAGAGATTTTTCGCACCTTTTGGTCGTAGCCACTTGATCCGGATCACTGTTAGTAGTAGTAGTAGTAGTAGTAGTAGTATAGTAGTAGTAGTAGTAGTAGTAGTAGTAGCTAACCATTATGTTGTTGCTGTTTGCGCGTTTGTTCCCGAAAGGTGCAATAATTAATAAAATTATGCGAAGTACAGCTGCTGACTCGTCTTCTTTTTATTTCAAAACTCAGCGGGAATCGGTTTGTGAACGAAGATTTTTGAATTACAAGTGGAACAAAGTTAGGTAGGAAAGACCAGCTCATATGGTCTGTGGATATGTGGATCAGTAAGGCGGCATGCACAGCTGTACCAGACCCAATTACCAGGCCTGACGCGGAATCACCACGATGCCAGCAACGATCAAGCTTTCCGATAGGCCGGCTATAGAGTCGCCCTTGAGTTCTTGAGCGGCATAAACAAGGCTAATCGACAGTGCCTGAATGGCCAGACCTATTGTAGAGTCTTATAAGGGTAACAAAACCACTAGCATGGAACGCCACTGTCATAGACACGCCGGAATGTCCGGTGGAAAATCGCGTGATATGGGCATCAAAAAGAGTCGACCACGTCATTCGCCAGCGCGAGATACACACGAGACGTCTTTATACATATATAGTTGCTTTTCACACTTTTTTACCCGTTGGCTTAAGACGTTTTGCTCAAAATCTAAATAGGGAGGTGAGAAAATGAAGGCTCTATAGAAGCCACGGTAAACTAAATTCACACGTTAATGAACAATTGAAGGACGGCACTTAGGCTAATAGCAAAAATTACTTATTATTCAAATAATCTTTTGTAGACTAACAGTATGGTTTTTTGACTGTGGTCTGACTGTGGGGATGTTTCGATAAAATGCTGCCATTTGATAGGGGTGACATGTATATATATATATATATATATATATATCTAGAGAGAGAGAGAGCGAAATAAATTGTTATAATTATCATTATTACGCAATAGGAGTTGTATAGGCGAGTCATAAGAGTGTAGTTGACGGCCATACCTTATAGGGATTCGACGGCACCGTGCCGCTACATGCGAAACCTTTCTCTCAGACGCCTGGTTTGCACCCAGGGCGCGACATGAACAAAAACACGAAACCTGGAGGGGGCCCGGATTAGTGCATTTACACGAGCGAGTATTAGAGAAGGACAACGATATGAACTTCTCACCATTAGCATCATGATGATAATGGTGATGATGATTACATTGCTCTTGTTATTGTTGGAGTTCTATATTATTAGGAGTATTATATCGCTTGCTGTGTTTTAGATAGACGTATATATATATATATATATATATATATATATATATATATATATATATATATATACATATACGCATACATAGAGAGAGAAAAATAGAGGGGGAGAGTTGTTGTTGTCGTTGTTGCTGCTATGCTTGAAACTGTTTTTCGTCGTCGTCGTCGTATTTATTCATCTACGAACAGACGCATAACAAAACGTAGCCTTCACTACGGCGGATCGTGACGGCGTGCTCTAGTGGGGGACTAGTGCGATTGTCACGGTCGTCATCTACCGGGGGTTGGCAATAGCCAGTTCAGTCCCCCGTTGTGGATCGAATTTTCTTTGAGCGCGATGCTCATTGAGAATATACGATGACAAAACTACTGTATACCGTTCGGAGTCAGCGGCCATGCTGCTGCTGCTGCAGCTGCTATCACAGGGACTCTTGGGGAAACCTACCTCGACGATATCTATCGACTTGCACCCGCTCTCGGTGTCTCATTGAAGAAGAGATGGCGCACGGCTAGTCCAAGCCAGCCCGTAGGGAAACGCGGATGATGATGGTCTAGCCTTCGCTACCTCGACCACTGGGTCGAACTACGACCACTAATGCATCACACCGTTTCCATGAAAGATCGCTTGCCTGTTTGTGGGCTCTGTGTCTCGTCTGTTGATTTGGTGGAGCAATGTTTGTGCCAGCGTCGACGGCACCAGCGTACGCGGCGGCGGTGTCGGTTGTTCGTAAACATGCATGTCGTTGTTGTTGTTGTTGTTGTTAATGTTGCTGTTCTTGTTAATGTTGTTGTTGTTATTGTTGGTGTTGTTGTTAGTATTGTTGTTGTCCTTCCTATCGGCGTCGTGTCGTCATCATCATTGTCGTTGCCGCTGTACGTGGCTGGCTGGCTTGCAGCAGGCGTGGTCACGTCTGGCACGCCTCGAGTGACGGTCACGACCGCATCGCATGCTGCCGCCGTTCGCTCTTGCTCTCCGGCTGCACGACAAGATATGGATACACTTCATTAACATATGGAAGCACGTTGTGGTAACGAGCTGGCCAGAGCGCCCCTGTACCCCCAGCCACTCAGCCAACCAACCAACCAACCCCCCACTCAGACAACCCCCAGCTAGCCAGAACAACAACAGACACAACCGCCTGACAGGCAGACAAAGAGAGACAGAGAGATACGCACACGAGTAGTAGACAAACCAGCAACAGCGATGGGACGTCGTCCTCGACTAACTCGACAAAGAGTCCGTGGGCGACGGGGGGCCGGAAAGAGGGGGGTGAGGAATGAGGGAGGTGCGAGCTCTCTTCCTCGTTGTTGCTAGATAGAGGACTCGAGACATACGACATACGAGACAACGGATAAGGAAGGCTAAGAATAACGAGAGATGATATTAGGTAGACGGATGACCACAACACCAATGCAGGTGGCAGACAGAACTTCGCGGGGGTGGGGGGGGGGGAGGGGGGGGGGGTAAAGGGGTTCATGGGGTGAAGGAGTGTATGGGGTGGAGGGGTGTATGGAGACGAGGGGTGTATGGAGTCGAGGGATGTATGGGGTCGGGGGGTGTATGGGGTGAAGTGGATCATGAAGTGAACGGGATAGAGGCGTAAAGACGGGATCGTGCAGATAATAGTGATGATGATGGTGACGGCAGCAACACCGACGGCCGCTTGTGTGCTTGTGGTGCAAGCACACAGCGCCCGATATCACAATCACAAAGAGCGCGTCGTTCTAGCTGCGCGGTGGACTAAACCCGACGACGACGGCGGCAACCCGACCATAATGGCGACGGTAACAACAAGTACTTTGATAATAATAATAATAATAATAATAATAATAATAATAATAATAATAATAATAATAACGGCCACTTGGAATTCGGATTAAATGAATGCGGGAATGACTATGATCGGCCATAACGACAGAGAAACAACAAGAGCGAGGAACACAGATATTTAATTGAAATGTGTGGTGTACTACCATCCCTTCACTAATAATTCAGACAAGAATATGGGGATAATGGAGCTAAAAGGAGACGGCGTTAGAATAAATTGAAGGCCTCTTAAACTGGAACACTAATGAAAATAATAACTTTCGGAGCGATGCTTATTAAGAATAGTTGATAGATCATAACACTGAGGGTCAGCGACCATGCTGCCACAAGAACTGTTGGAGGAGCCCTAGATATTTCAGTATTTCCGCTTATGATTTTGATTTATAGTTCACTTGGCATGTATACCTAAATACACATGTCACCCTTTTATATCAGGGACATGTTGACTGGCTTATGTTGCCGCTCTAAGCCCTCTTAATACAAAATGATCACACGTTACGCAAATATTAAGTTCATGGATTCATTTAATTATTATTATTATTATTATTATTATTAAAACGACGACAAGAGAGCAGTACGTGTCTATAATAAATGAACCAACGACATTTTTTGAAGTGCAAAAAGATATACACCGAATCAACTACTTAGGCCACTAACAATCCCGCACGTAGTCGAGCAGGGATTATTTTGTCATCACGGACATCAGTAGACGGGACGTCGTATCCAGGACGCTCATGCTAAGCTTGTCTTGCGCTAGATGGCTGTCGCTGTCATCAGTATCCTTATCTCGTCATCATCGCAAAGCCCTTGTTGTTGTTGTTGTTGTTGGTGTTGTTATTATTGCCTCGTTATATCACTATATTGTTCGCTTCTAATGGTGCCATCATATACACGTATGAATATATATATATATATATATATATATATAAGTATACGATATAATAATATATACACTTAGAACATAAGTTCGTACGGAATGTCTGGAGTATATGTATGTATATATATATATATATATATATAGTATTTCCCCCAAGTACGACTTACAATGGACACCCATAGCTGCGATCATCAAGCAGTACCGATCAGATGGAGACCCAGAGTAAATATAGGTGGACTACTATCGTGTCACTAGAAGTGGGCGCGGCGGCGCTCAATCCACACAGCCGTCTTTCAGTGCCGTGTCACCGATATGGGCTGCTTGCAAGGTATGCAGACACCACCATGTGTGTGTGTGTGTGTGTGTGAATGCTGTCATAGATAATTGATCGAACGGTAAGTATAGGTAAGGTCCGCCTATGTTGTTGTTGTTGTTGCTGCTGCTGCTGCTGCTGCTGTTGCTGTCGCTGATGCTGCTGCTGATATATGACATACGACCTCGAGGACGAACCTATGCGTGCCATATGCGTGCCACTCATGCTCCCCCCGGTGATGGCTCTGATGACAGAAACATCACAGTGCTGCCGACGACGGCAACAACCACGATCATTTAGTCAGCCGCCTGTGGCAGTGGTGCGAGCAGTTAAAATCGTAATGATAGTTGATATAATTAGCATATTACTTATTAGTTGTAGTAGTAGTAGTAGTAAGTAAGTAATTGTAATTATATTGACGATCATATGATTATATTGAACAAAAACTAAGTAGTAAAAGAGCCCATTGAATCATCATCACTTGATGATGATGATCATAGGCTCCCTTACTAATTAGTTGTTGTTTGTGTTGTTGTTGTTGGTGGTGATGGTGGTTCTAGCTTAAATTGAACTTCATGAGTAGACTTAGGACTTACAATAATAAATATTAGCATATTACTCATTAATAGTAGTAGTAGTAGTAGTAGTAATTGTAATCATATTGATGAAAATCATCATCATTTGATGATGATCATAATTAGCATAGGCTCTCTTACTACTTTGTTGTTGTTATTGGTAGTGGTAGTGGCTTTAGCTTAAGTTGAACGTCATGAGTAGACTTAGGACTTACAATTTTAAATACTTATTCAATAGGCGATCCGTTACTCTCAAATTATTCGAAACAAAGCGCCAAAATAGTCGCGTCGTAGTATCATCGCTGATCACCTAACACTATATACTGTACTCACTCGCATAGATCCAACAGACTGTTTGTTTTTTGGCGGCTTGTCTTCAGGTGAATGCTGCCACTAACATTTTCGTCCGTTACTTTCTCTTAGATCTTAAGTGAATTCGGCAACAGTAGCTGGCACGCTTTGACTATAAGCACTCCGGAATCATCAAACGAATCGCTGCTGGCCAATCAGCCTTTGATTGACGTCGTTCAAAGATAGGTCATCTTCTATTAGATTTTGTTTGTTGCGCGTAACGGTGAGGTGTGGGCGGCTTATGAGTGTTGGTTGCACGTGTCGGCTATGCCAATATGACGAGGTTCTAGACCTCATGGTCTTCGATGACGACTCACTGCTGGATCCGGGACCGGGAGAATGATTCTACTTACCCTCTCCGCACGCCTGGCTACATCAACTTAGCTGTCCTGCGTCCTCAAACGACCCAACACAGCCGCGTCCAGACTCATATACATACACACAGACCTACATACTGTGCAGAGCCTCAACTCTATTACTTGTTGTATGATGGTGATGATAGTGATGAAAATGCTGCTGCTGGTGATGGTGCTGTTAAGGATGTCGATGGTGATGATCTTATTCACCTCATTGCATATATTAACACTCTACGAGAGATAGAGATAGAAAGCGCCGAGCGTACTGGTTGCAGCCGGTTTGGCTGCTGTTCCGCCGAGGACAGACGCCGCTACGGCGGCCGCAGGACCAGCGGACCAGCGTCGCTCAGCGCGGCACATCCAGGACGACGCCAGGGGTTCGCTTAATAAATCACTTATTTACTTCCTGCACGCTTCCGGAGGCGGCAGAGGAGAAGGAGAAGAAGGAAAGGAGAAGGCGGGCATCGGTCGGCAGCCTGGAGGCACAAAGCCCTCGCGGTGTCCCCGTCACGCAGCCCCGTCTGATATAGGGGGGCGAATGAGGATAAGACGGGGCGCGCCACTGTTAGGGATTCGCGGCATTGGGCACCTCAATGGTAGCGGGACGCCTCCCTATTTTCCTCGTGCCTCGCTCGCTCCCTACTAGTCGACCCGGCCACGCGCCTCTACCGCGCCGGCCCGCGCATCACAATCCAGCCGAATCGTCTCTGCCTTTGGAGTCTTGGAGCCCCCGGGCCCGGCCCTGATCCCTCAGTGATGGACTTGGTGGTGGTACTTTTACCTCTGGTTTCCCTCCCTTCGTGAATTCTATTTCTGCGCAGATCCTGTAGCTGTTTCGCTAGCTGCTTTCTTTCTTCCCCCCTCCCGTCTTCAATCTCTCACTCTCTCGCCCTTTCTTCAACCCCATCCCCACCACGCACTCATTTCCTCGAGCTCTCCTTCCTGCAAGCATCTCTTAGCCTTCTCGTCGTCGTCGTCGTCGCCGCCTATGATCCAGGTTCCCAGCTAACAAAGACGGCGGCAGGAGCCAACAACCCCAACAACCACCAACACCACTACCCCATTCGCTTTTCCCTATAGCCGTTTCTGCTCACAGACTACGCGCAAGCCGCTCGTCGGTTGCCGCCTCCGCCGCAGCCGTCGTCGGCCGCGTGCCGGATGCCAAAACAGTGTATGAAAACGGAAAACGACGCCGCCGACGTCCAGGAAGACGACAGGGAAGATGACAAAGAAGAAGACTTTAATCCGGGTCTGGTAGCGTCTGCCGTGCTTCTGCCGGGGCGAGTGTTTAGTAAAATCCAGGACGTCTATATAGACGTCCTGGATTTCGTGGCGCCAATGATTTAAGTTTATAATATATGTATTACGCGGATCAGTGGCAATATACTCATCTCACTTGTCTCTTCCTGGTCTTTCCTTTTGTTGTTGCTAGCGTCGTCATTGTTGTCGTTGTCACTGTGATTGTCAACCTCGTCGCTGCCAGGGTCGAGGTAGTTCCTCACGCCTGCATTCTCGTAGTTCCTGACACCGACCGCGTTGGCCATAGCCGACGGAACAACGGGGGGGGGACAACAATCCTAATGGCTGGCAGCCGGGGCGAAGACGAAAACACCAGCGCGATATGGCCGGTCCGGTGCAAAGACCGTGTTAAAAATGCGGTAAGGCTGGCAGACAGAACACGGAGGGTGCGTGAAGCCCCTCGAGCTCGCGGCGGTTCTAAAAAGTGTGCAGCTCTAAAAGCTGCTCCGGTGCGTTACAAGGGGTTCGATTCGGGCAAAATAGAAGGAGAACATGGGAGAGGAACAAGATGGAGCAGGACGAGAGGAAAAGTGAGATTTGAAGCGGAGGGGGAGGAGCTTACAGAGGGCATAAAACCGTGGCCCGCAGAAGTGCTCGTAGATCGGGAAGAAACGGGATCAGGAACCTTCTCAACAAAGACACACACGTCTCGATGGACACGCAGACCCGACACACACGGACCACACAGTTAGAGGATCAACAAAGCGGGGAAAGAAAGACCAATAGCGGTCAGACAGGGAACCAGGGAGGAAGAAGGACATAGAGAGAAGAGAGAGAAGAGATAGAGATAATGCAACGCGGAGTAAGAAAGAAAAACAAGGAAGAGAGGAAACAACACGAAAAAGCGGGTTCGGCGGCGCGGTAGTAGCGGGAACATTTTCTAACTAGTGGGAGCCGAGCCCCGTAGCTTGTCGTAAGTCATTGGAAAAAAGATTTCAGCTGGAAATGGCGGCTCGCATGAAACACAGTCGTAATGGCAGCAGTTGGGCGTTGGCCTGCATCAGCATCGAAAGTAGTGGCTCGGCTAGCCGTACAAACGCACAACACATTACGCAGGGCAAAGAAATATTTTAGGTCGAAACGGAGCCGACTGCTGACTGTTGATTCAATTTACTTTTATAGAAATTCTCGTTGGGGTATCTTTGTTTCTTTCGTTCCCTTTTGTCCCTTCGGCCCCCGCATCACGACACGGGCATGTCTGCTTAGATGTATAATTTATTAGTTCGACCTCGTGCAGCATTACCTACAACTATAAGTTGCAGCGTCGAAACCTTCTTTCTCGCTGACAAGGTCAAACGGTTACTGCGTTGTCTGGTTATGAACTTGGTTCATCCCCGTAATGAGTAGGCGTCCGAAATGCATAAATATATAGTGCCCTACTTGTTCATAAAATACATGTTTATACAAGAAGGGTAATATATATACTTGCTTCAAAATGTAAGTATGAAATATATGCGCATACGCTATATATATATATATATATATATATATATGCGTGGACATATACATGTGCATATACTTCATAAATATACATTCAGATACATGACAAGGCTGGTTATGTGTGCATACAATGCCTGTGTATTGCAATGCCTTAGGAGTTG